>JBBYHO010075241.1:60478-112903 GCA_038382025.1 Adansonia gregorii
TTGAATCAAAGTTCATTTGATAAATGAGAAAAGCATGAATTCTTGCAATAATCTTTATTCTTCTTGTTATTGGGCACCATAAACACATTCTTTTTATTTAGACGCACAATATTCGTGCCTTGGTTTTGAAAGAAAAGCTTTTTTCTGCCAATTTCCTTAGAATCAACATATATCTTTCAAGTTAGACAAATATGGATTCTTGTAATAATCTCTTTTCCTTTTGTTATTAGCCACCGTAAACATGCTCTCCTTATTGGGATACACAATATTCATGCTTTAGTTTTGCAAGAAAAGCTTTTTTTTCACCAATTTTCTTTGAATCAAAGTTCATCCAGGAAATTAGACAACATGCTTTCTTGAATCCTCTCCTTTTGTTATTTGGCACCATAAGTACGTTCTCAACATTGGGGTACACAATGTTCATGCTGTGGTTTTGCAAAAAAAGCTTCATTCCACCCATTTCCATAAAATTAAGGTACATTCATCAAATAAGAAAAACATGGATTCTTGTAATAATCTATTTTCCTTTTATTACTAGGCACCATAAACATGTTCTTCTTATTGGGATACACAATGTTAGAGCTTTGGCTTTGCAAGAATAGATTTTTTTTCGCAATTTTCCATTAAATCAAAGTTTATTTGTGAATCAATACAACATTCATTCTTGAATCCTTTCATTTTGTTATTGGGCACCACAGGCACGTTCTCATCATTGGGGTACACAATATTCATGCTTTTGTTTCGCAAGAAAAGCTTTTTTCCACCATTTTCCTTAGAATCAAAGTATGTTTGTCAAATGAGACAAACATGGATTCTTGTAATAATCTCTTTTCCTTTTATTATTGGGCGCCAGTAACATGTTCTCATATTGGGATCCACAATATTCGTGCTTTGGTTTTGCAAGAAAAGCTTGTTTTTCCACCAATTACCTTCAAATCCAAGTTCATTTATGGAATAGGATAACATGCATTCTTAAACCCAGTCCTTTTGTTATTAGGCACCACAAACACGTTTTCGTCATTTGGGTGCACAAAATTCATGCTTTTGTTCTGTAAGAAAATCTCCTTTCCACCATTTTTGTTAGAATCAAAGAACATTCGTCAAATGAGACAAACATGGATTCTAGTAATAATTTCCCTTTAGTTTTGTTATTGGGCATGGTAAACATATTCCTTTCATTGAGATACATAATATTTGTGCTTTGGTTGCCAAGAAAACTTTTTCTTCAACAATTTTTTTCGAATGTTCCTCTATCAAAAGAGACAAACCTAGATTCTTGTAATAATCTCCTTTTCTTTCATTAGTGGACACCATAAACACTTTCTCCTCATTGTGATGCCCAATATATGTGCTTTGGTTTCATAGGAAAAGCTTTTTTCCACTAATTTCCTTAGAATCAAAGTTCGATCGTCAAATAAAATAAACATGGATTCTTGTAGTAATCTCCTCTCTTTTTTGTTATTGGGCACTATGAACAGATTCTCCACATTGGGACACATAAGTTTTGCACTTTAGCTTCACGAGAAAAGCTTTTTTTCCACCAATTTTCTTCGAATCAAAGTTCATCTGTTAAATGAGAAAACCATGGATTCTTGCAATAATCTCTGTTCCTCTTGCTATTGGCCACCATAAACACGTTCTCCTTATCAGGATGCATAATATTCATGCCCTAGTTTTGCAAGAAAAGATTTTGTCTGCCAATTTCCTTAAAATCAAAGTACATCCATCAAATAAGACAAACGTGGATTCTATTAATAATCTCCTTTCTTTTTGTTATTCTCCACATAAACCGGTTCTCCACATTAGGATACATAATATTCATGCTTTGGGTTTCGAAAAAAAGAATTTTATTTTACATCAATTTCCTTTGAATCAAAGTTCATCTATGAAATTGACAACATGTATTCTTGAATTCTTTGCTTTTGTTATATAGCACCATAAACATGTTCTTATCATTGGGGAACATAATATTCGTGCTTTGGTTCCATAAGAAAAGCTTCATTCCACCATTTTCCTTAGAATCAAGGTGCATCCATCAAAATGGGACAAACATGGATTCTTGTAATAATGTCCATCCCTTTTATTATTGGGCACCATAAACAAGTTCTCCTTATTGGGGCACATAATATTTGAGCTTTGGTTTTGCAAAAATAGATTTTTTTACGATGTTCTTTTAAACAAAAGTTTATTTGTGAAATGAGACAACATGCATTCTTGAATCCTTTCCTTTATTATTGGGCACCATAAACATGTTCTTGTCTTTAGGTACACAATATTCATGCTTTGGTTTCGCAAGAAAAGTTTCTTTCCACCATTTTCTTTAGAATCAAAGTACATCTGTCAAATGAGATAAACATGATTTCTTGTAATAATCTCCTTTCCTATTATTATTGGGCACCATAAATATGTTCTCATTATTGGGATTCATAATATTTGTGCTTTTGTTTTGCAAGAAAAGCTATTTTTCCACCAATTTCCTTTAAATCCAAGTTCATCTATGAAATTAGGCAACATGCATTCTTAAACCTTGTCATTTTGTTATTGGGCACCACAAACATGTTCTCGTCATTAGGGTACACATATTCGTGCTTTGGTTTGGCAAGAAAATTTTCTTTCCACCATTTTCCTTAAAATCAAAGTACGTCAGTCTAATGAGACAAACATGGATTCTTGTAATAATCTCTTTTCCTTTTATTACTGGGGACCATAAACATGTTCTCATTATTGGGATGCACAATATTTGTGCTTTGGTTTTCCAAGGAAAGCTTTTTTTTCACCAATTTCCTTCAAATCCAAGTTCATCTATGAAACTAGACTTGAACCCTGTCTTTTTGTTATTGGGCACCATAAACATGTTCTCATCATTAGGATGCATAATATTCATGCTTTGGCTTCACAAGAAAAGTTTCTTTCCACCATTTTCCATAGAATCAAGGTATGATTGTCAAATGAGTCAAACATGAATTCTTGTAATAATATCCTTTCCTTTTATTATTAGGCACCATAAACATGTTCTCCTTATTTAGATACACAATATTTAAGCTTTGGTTTTGCAAGAAAAGCTTTTTTTCCCTCATGTCATTCGAATCAAAGTTTATATGTGAAATGAGACAGCATGCATTCTTGAATCCTTTCTTTTTGTTATTAGGCACCATAAATAAGTTTTTGTCATTGGGCTACATGGTATTCATGCTTTGGTTTAGCAAGAAATGCTTTTTTTTGCCATTTTCCTTATAATCAAAGTATGTTCGTCAAATAAGACAAACATGGATTCTTGTAATAATCTAGCTTTATTTTTGTTATTGGTCATGGTAAACATATTGCTCTCATTAATGCATAATATTTGTGCTTTGGTTTCCAAGAAAAGTTTTTGTTCCATATTTTTCCTTTAAATCAAAGTTCTTCTATCAGAAGAGACAAACTTGGATTCTTGTAATAATCTCCTTTCCTTTTGTTAGTAGATACCATAACACGTTTTCCCTATTAGGATACATAATATTCATGCTTTGGTTTCATAGGAAAAGCTTTTTTCCACCAATTTTCTTAGAATCAAAGTTTATCTGTCAAATAAGACAAACATGGATTCCTGCAATAATCTCCTCTCCTTTTTGTTATTGGGCACTATGAATAGATTCTCCTCATTTGGTCACATAATGTTTGCACTTTAGTTTCACATAAAAAGACTTTTTTCTACTAATTTTCTTTGAATCAAAGTTCATTTATGAAATTAGACAACATGCATTCTCAGATCCTTTTATTTTGTTATTTGGCAGCAAAAACATGTTCTCGTTATTGATGTACACAATATTCATGCTTTGGCTTTGCAAGAGAACCTTTGTTCTACCATTTTCCTTAGAAACAAGGTACGTCCATCAAATGGGATAAACATGGATTCTTGTAATAACCTCATTTCCTTTTATTATTAGGCACCATAAACATTTCTCCTTATTGGGATGCATAATATTTGAGCTTTGGTTTTGCAAGAACAGATTTTTTTTTTTTATGAATTCTCTTTGAACCAAAGTTTATTTGTGAAATGAGACAACATGCATTCTTAAATCCTTTCCTTTTATTATTGGGCACCACAAGCACCTTTTCATCATTAGGATACATAATATTCGTGTTTGGTTTCACAAAAAAAGCTTCTTCCACTATTTTCCTTAGAACCAAAGTACATTTATTAAATGAGACAAACATAGATTCTTGTAATAATCTCCTTTCCTTTTATTATTTGGCACCATAAACATGTTCTCATTATTAGGATGCACAATATTTGTGCTTTGGTTTTGCAAGAAAAGCTTTTGTTCCACCAACTTCCTTCAGATCCAAGTTCAACTATGAAATTAGACAACATGCATTTTTGAATCCTTTCCTTTTGTGATTCATCACCATTAACATGTTTTCATCATTAGGGTACACAACATTCATGGTTTGGTTTCGTAAGAAAATATTCGTTCTACCATTTTCCTTAGAATCAAGATACATGCATCAAATGGGACAAGCATGTATTCCTGTAATAACCTTCTTTCTTTTTATTATTTGCCACCATAAATAGGTTCTCCTTATTTGGATACACTATTTAAGCTTTGGTTTTGCAAGAATACATTTTTTTCCACGTGTAGACACCTCATTTTATCTGAACCAATTTTGGGTATCTTAGGGGTTTAGGTAAAAAGTGAAAAATTAAAAATAGAAATAAAGATGAGGAATGAGTCATTTAATGATGGAGTTCTTTTGGAATGGCCTAAAATACCTATGGATCACTTTAAAGAAAATTTCAAAAAGGGGGAAATTTTTATCTTTTTGTGACCAAGATAAGACAACTCGAGAAACCTAAGATATTTACAGGTTATATGGGTGCTTAAACACTTTATAGGGCTTTCACATGACCAAAATTTTAAATTTCCATCCGTAGTATCGATACATGAGGGTTTGGTATTGATACCTAGCATGACTACATCGATACAAGTCTTCATAATACCTAAAAATTCAATTTTTGACAAAATGTATCAATGCACAAGCATAAGTATCGATACAAATCCATGGAGTATTGATACTGGCCTCTAAGTCTCGAGATTGGCAACATGTTTTTGCTCTTAGTATCGATACACAACTCATTGTATCGATACTCAGGAGTTGTGCATCAATACCACATGTTCTGTACTGATATACCAAGACAATTTTGCCTAGTTTGAGCCATTTTTCAGCCTTCAAAAACCCAATTTAAACATGTTTTAGCACCAAAGAACTATCATATAACATTGCAAACCTTAACTATGAGTTCATTAATAGATTCTAACAAAATTTTAGAGTCTAAACAATTAATGACAAAGGTCACTTTCATAAAATATATGGGTGTAAGAGGGTAGCAAGCATATCTTCGGCTTGCAGGCTTTGACAGCTTTTTTGCCCCCTTGATCAGCATGGAAGAACCGATAAGAAAAGAAATCAACTGAGCATGACAGCTGAACATATGCCCTACTGTAGAAGAAAAATTAATGAGGCCCTTTGCATTATCCTCCAAAAAAGAGGGGCTGAACTAAGAAAAAAAAAGGGGATCTCAAAGGAAACTACCAAACAAAATCTAGCACTCAGCTATCAACAAAAAACTCTCCAGTAATCCTAAAAAACTCTTCACCCATCCCCATAAATCCTCCAACAACTCTAGCTCCAGAAGCTCACCAAAACACTATTTCATTAACCTCCATACTCCATTCCCATAGCTACCTTAAACCACCATTGGAAAACCTTCAAAAACCCAACTTTCCACACATTTTGATCCTTAAAAAGCCTACCATCAACCATACTACTAAGAGGCTACTTCTTTTCATCCTTTTCTCACTAAACACTAGCATGGAGAAGGAAAAAAATTAAGCCTACAGCCACTACTCCAAAAAAAAGGAAGTTCAAGCTTTTTGGTATATTCTCTCTACCTTGATCTTTATATTATTTGTTTTGTCATTAACATCATCTTAGTATACCCTTTTTTAAGCTTTTATGGCCACCCTAGGACTCCCATGCATTTTTGTGGCTTTGGTTGTCGTACTTTAGGATCTTGATGTTTTTCTTGGTGTCTACATGCTGTCTCCTTACGTTTTCATCCATAATAACCTCTATCCATATGACCTTGCCACGTTCCTTCCATATTCACATTCGCATCTCATGTAAAGCATTCATTTTGACATGTCAAAAGTATGCCCGTACATTTCCTAGAAGCTTAATAGGTTCCATGAAATAAAAATGCCTTTTTTTAGCATAGTCATCTCCATGCATTTTTTTGTGCATACATGTTCTCCATGTTCTATGTCATGTTTATGGCACTTAGTTTGTGTTGAGATGTTTGTTTGAATGCTAGAAAACTTGATTTCAAAAAGTACCCCTAAGTTAGGCACATGCTGTCTCCTATGCATTAAGAGTAACATGGGCTTATAACTTTTATGAAGTTGGTTTTCTAACCTTGGGGGCAAAGCAAGCATTCAATTTTGGATTCACGGAAGAATGAGTATAAGAATGCTGGTTTTCAAAAATGAAATGAAATCTTTTAGTTGAAAATGTGAATCCTTGGTCCTTAGCCAAACATCCTCATGATGGCAAGGTCAACGGGTTGTTTTATCATCCCAAACTACTCTAGGGTTATGGAATGAACTCATGACACTCATGTCAACCCATCATCTCGATTACAAATGTTCGAACATCCATGGCCAGAGCTCAACCCAATGAAAAAACCAAAAATACCAAACACCTCCCATGTTTTGCTATGGCAGCACAACGGTCTAGTTTTGAAGAATTATTTAAAAATATAAAATGATGTATGCACAATGTATTAGTATTTTTTTACCTTAAAGGATTTTGAATCACCTTTCTGAAGATATCTCATTTACCTTCAAGTCATCTCGAATGAAATAGTTATGATTTTTTTAATCTTTACTGTCTGGAACCCCTGAATCCAGTGAGCAGTCTACTGCTCAGGTTGTTTCGGCCTAAGAAACAATATTTTTGCATAGAGTTCATTAAATTCCCTTTCTGGAAAGGTATTATTTATAGTTTAATCATGCCAGATCAATCCGAAATGATTTTTCAAAGTCCATCATACCTTTACCATGTACATGTTACCAATGTCGAGACAAGCTGAAGTTCAAAAATTGATTCCGCCTAGAAAATTATTTTCTAGGATTTTTGGAATATTTTTACATTAACCGTCACCGAGTTACCTTTCCAATGGTACTTCGTTTACCTCTGAATAAGTTTAAAATAAATTGAAAAAGAGAAATGACACAATGTTATCCATTATTTTAGTCGAATTTTTGAAATGCTCTTATTAAGGCATTCGAATGCCTCATGATCAACTCGGCTCATTGTTGTAACAAAGCCCTTTAGACTCAGACCATGGCAAACAAAAGAGGAATATTTTAGCCAAAACTTTTATTCTTGATTTTTAAAGATTCTCTTTTTTAAAAAACATAACCTATTCTTTTTAATGTTGAAGATTTTTATTTTTGGGGATACTTTAACCCCACTATTTCGAGGGGATATTTTAACCCTATTTTTAACTTAAATCCAATATCAAACCCCTATTTTTGGGATACTCCAACCCCACTATTTTAAAGGGATACTCCAACATTGCTTTTAACTCAAATACGATATCAAACCTCTATTTTTGGGGATACTCCAACCTTACTACTATGAAATGATACTCCAACCCAGCTTTTACCTTAATATGACATCAAATTTGGACCTTTGGGGATACTCCAACCCCACACTTCTGAGGGGATACTCCAACCCCACTCTCTATATTCGTTCTAAAATTCAAACTTTTTCCAAGACATCCCTGAGTCATTGAAATCTTTTTTCTTTCTCGTCAAATTTCCACTGAATTTGACTAGGTCTAAACTTGGCATCTTGGCTATACATTTTGATCATCTTTCTTTTATGTATTTTTGTATTTATTTTTATGGATTTATTTATTATTTTTTTCATATCTTACTAATACATTTCCTCTTGTAAGGACCTTGAGCATTCATGCTTTAAAAATTATTTTCAAAATCATAAAACGATATCTTCTATCAGTATCTCTCTAGTGCCAGACATGAAATATTTGTTTTTTTAAACCCATTCGGAGATCAGTTTCATAAAAAAAACCTATGCTTTTCACCTCTTCGAGGCGCATAGGTGATAAAATTTTCATTAAAACTCAGACACGTATCATTACAAAATTTCATGCATTAGAGGGAATTATATTTGAATAATGATTAAAATGGAATCGAGGAAATTGAGATTCGAGGAAATTGAGATTCAAGCAAGAATAGTTAGATGGTATTGTGGGGGTGCTAATCTTTCCTTACACGTAATCAACTCCTAAACCCAAAATAATGAATCTCTGGTATTATTTTCAATAGGCATCCGATCATGCCTAACTTAAAATGGTAGGTAATGACTCCAAGTTTATGGCCACTTCATGGTGGCCGTCCAAGACTAGTCGGATAAGCGACTCGTCCGATGATTTTTCACTTCTTCATGTCAAACATCAAAATATTTTTTAAGTCAAGCATGCTTTGGCCCTTTGAATCATTTGAAGTTCGTAAAGGCTGGCACATGAGTTGACAGCTTGGTGACTCTGCTGAGGACAAGCTTAGAGAATTAGGCCTATGACTAGCTATTTCTTGCTTAGTCCTTGATCCCTCGATTTCCATAATTATTTAGATATAATTCTTTTTCTTTTTTTGCCGTCTAATTTCTTACCTTTATGCCTTTATTTTGTGATTCTTTCTGGGGATCACCTTCCTTTTGAATGAATATTAGTTTGAATAAGTATGGTAATATGGAGTAAAAAAAAGGTTTGATAGTTTTCCTAACACAAATCGTGCACTTTCATTTTGCACTAGATTCTTACTAAACACCATGGTGAGGTTAGGATCCAAATTATTAAGAGAAAGTGAGCCATCCGCCTTCGTGAGTAACCCTCTGCAAAAGTATGGCAAGACCTTTTGAGTTGTGAATTACGTATGTCTTCTGTGAGTAACCCTTCGTATTTGCATAGGAAAATACATCCACCAGGTTAAACTCGTTCTGCCAAACTCATGATGGGCCTGGGATCGAAGTGCCTCAGTGTCCTTATTAGACAGAAGAGTAATTCAGATACCTATTTAGGCATCAATTGAAATTCATATAGTGAGTCCTATGAGCCAAACGATGTCAAACCATACTGGAATACTGATAGAATAACCCAGAGAATAGGGGTACTCGAGAAAACACTTTTTATATTTACTCCTATATACCATATTTTACAAGCGAAGATAGGTGAATATTATCCCTCACATTTGTCACGATTATTTCTTTAAGGTATGCTATAATGTTCTATGGCTCACCCATCCTTAGCAAGTGGGTGATGATAAGTGAATGTTTACACTTATGATGCCAGAAGTTCATAATCTGACCAAAATAAATCACCATGCTGATGCCTTAACATAGATATTGACAAATGAATGTCACCATTTGTTTGGTTAGGCGTATCTTCACGTGGTATTGTATCACCATGCATAAAGGCAATCTTAGTGTAGATGCACTGTGATGTTGTTTGATTGTTATGCTCGCCCCTATGCATCATATCATCTATTCTTGGGGCAAACATCTATGTGGCATTTTTATTTTATTGCTTTCGTTCTTTTGTGTGCTTATTCCTTTGCATTGTTGCTAACTTATCATCGTTTTTTGTTCTCTTTTGCATGCATGCATCATTTTATTTTTATCATTGCCATAGGACAATTGGCCAATGGTGCAGTGTCTACGAAGAAGTGTCTGCATGGAGCAACAGTCCACCTTAGAGTTTAAATCTTTTGAGGAAGTTCGAGCTTGGTCCAAGCGATGGTAGCAAAAAGATAGGGATGTCTAAAACCTGAGTATATCTTAACATGCATGAAAAGATCAAAATAGGGTATCATTAGAATGACTGGTAAGATCAAAAATATATATGGACAACTTGGGATAGTACTAAGAAAGAATTATTCAAGAAAAGATACGGGGATGTTTTACCCTTTTGCTTCAGGTCCATTAGATGTTAATCTGCTACAGGCCGCCTCCTAATTTTGGAACCCCACATATTGATGCTTTACCGTTAACCATGAGGATTTTGGAACCCTACCACAATAAAGGAATACACCTCGTTGCTCAACATCAAGAGGGCCAAGACTAATAGAATTTATTGCAAGGCATTAAACCCTTCAACATTTAAGAAAAGATTGGCCTAGATTCTCAGTGCACTCGAGAAATGGATTGAGGTTCACTTCAAGAAAAAGGAAATGGTGAGTGCATTTCTTGGGCTAGTTTTAAATAAGCAATAACAAATGCTATCAACCTTCAAAGAATGCTAGATATATTTGTTTTGGCAATATATGGCCTAGTTATTTTCCCAAAGATGCTAGGTTATGTCAAAGCGGCAGTGATAGATCTCGTTTCTTAATTATGTTGCAACATTTACTCGGCACCTGCTATCATCACTGAAACCATTTGAGCCCTTAATTTTTGCAAGAAAACTAAGACAAGATGTTTCATTGGTTGTGCACCTATACTTCACCTATGGCTTGTTAGCCACCTTTGCCAGAAAAAAAAGATGAGGTTGTACAATTTCTTCTCTGACTTTAGTCCTACCTCTAAAGTCCTCAAGAAGGAATGGTTTCACATAAAGTTCGAGGAATAGTGGATTTAGAAACATCAGAATCTTATAGGGATGAAATGACATGAAAGGCTACTTAGTTCTCACCACAAAGTATCATGAACAAATGTGAGGATTACAATTATGTGCCACTCATTGGGTTATGGGGAAGTACCAGTTATGCACCTATTCTGGTCTTTCCATAATTTTTGTGTCGATAATTTATCCCCTTTGTTCAAGACCTAAAGGCATGCAACCTTGAATATGGCAGGCCAGATTATAAGTCAAAAATTCAGTTAGCATTCCATGCTTGGAGGTAAATCCATTCCATGGAAAGACACTGAAGAGGAAGCAGTGTGACCCTGGCATATAATGAATGGAAGATACATTGCATCAATGATACCTTACCTTTATCCATTGTTGTATCTATAGATAAAGAATTCACTTTTGAAATCGAATTGCTTAGACGAGAATTCGAATTAGAAAATACAACTTTTACCAAGGAAATTGCTCGCCTAAAGGAGGAAAAAAGTCAATTTGAGATGGACCTTTATCTACGTAAAGGTGAGAAAATAAATAGAAGAATCATCTCAAAAAAGATCTCAAGAGTTTGAGGAGAGACTATGTGGCCATCCAAGATTGGTCAGATGAGCGACTTGTCCGACAGTGTTTCACTCCTTCATGTCAAACATCAAAATATTTTTTAAGTCCATCATGCTTTGGCTCTTCGGATCATCCGAAGTTCATAAAGGCCAAGCATGTAGAATGTCGACACCTCATATTTCAATTGAATTAAAGTTTATTTATGAAATGAGGAAACTTGCATTCTTGAATCCTTTCCTTTTTTTATTGGGCACCACAAGCACAATCTCATCATTGGGGTGCACAATATTTGTGCTTTGGTTTCGCAAAAAAACTTCTTTCCATCATTTTCCTTAGAATCAAAGTACACCCATCAAATGAGAGAAAAATGGATTCTTGCAATAATCTCCTTTCATTTTATTATTGGGCACCATAAACATGTTCTCCTTATTAGGATGCACAATATTCATGCTTTGGTTTTTGAAGAAGAGGTTTTTTTTTACCAATTTCCTTCAAATCCAAGTTCATCTATGAAATTAGGCAACATGCATTCTTGAACCTTGTCCTTTTGTTGTTGGGCACCACAAACACGTTCTCTTTTTTGGTATGCACAATATTCATGCCTTGGTTTCATAAGAAAAGTTTTTTCCACTATTTTCCTTAGAATCAAACTATGTCCGTCAAATGAGACAAACATGGATTCTTGAAATAGTCTCATTTTCTTTAATTATTGGGTGCCATAAACATGTTCTCCTTATTGGGATGCATAATATTTTTGCTATGGTTTTGCAGGCAAAGCTTTTTTTGTGCCAATCTTCAAACCTAAGTATATTTGTGAAATTAGACAACATGCATTCTTGAATCCTTTTCTTTTTTTTTTGGGCACCATAAAGATGTTTTCATCATTAGGGTGCATAATTTTCGACCTTTCGTTTTGCAAGTAAAGCTTCTTTCCACCATTTTTTTTAGAATCAATGTTTATCCATCAAATAAGACAAATGTAGGTTCTTATAAAAATCTCCTCTCCTTTTTGTTATTGGGCACTATGAGTAGATTTTCCTCATTGGGAGACATAATTTTTGCACTATAATTTTGCAAGAAAACCTTTTTTCCACCAATTTTTTTCAAATCAAAGTTTGTCTGTTAAGTGAGAAAAGCATGGATTCTTGCAATAATCTCCATTCCTCTTGTTATTGGGCACCATGAACACGTTCTTCTCATCAGGATGCATAATATAGGTACCCTGGTTTCACAAGGAAAGCTTTTTTTTGCCAATTTCCTTAGAATCAAAATACATCCATAAAATGGGACAAACGTGGATTCTTGTAATAATCTCCTTTCCTTTTGTTATTGGGCACCATAAACATATTCTCCTTATTAGGATACATAATATTTATGCTTCAGTTTTGCAAGAAAAGAAATTTTGTTTTCCACCAATTTCCTTTAAATCAAAGTTCATTCGTGAAATTAGGCAACATGTATTCTTGAACCCTTTGCTTTCGTCATTCGTCACCATAAACACATTATCATCATTTGGGTACACAATATTCGTGCTTTGGTTTTGCAAGAAAGGGTTCACTCCACCATTTTCCTTAGAATCAAGGTACGTCCTTCAAATGGGATAAACATGGCTTCTTATAATAATCCCATTTTCTTTTATTATTAGGCATCATAAACATCTTCCCCTTATTGGGTACACAATATTTGAGCTTTGGTTTTGCAAGAATAGATTTTTTCTGACATATTTTCTTTGGGCCAAATTTATTTTTAAAATAAGACAACATGCATTCTTGAATCCTTTCCTTTTATTATTGGGCACCACAAGTACGTTCTCGTCATTTGGATACACAATATTTGTGCTTTGGTTTTGCAAGAGAAGGTTGTTTCCATAACTTTTCTTTCAATCAAAGTACGTCTCTCAAATGAGACAAACATGGATTATTGTAGTAATCTCTTTTCCTTTTATTATTGGGCACCATAAAGATTTACTCATTATTGGGATGCACAATATTCGTGCTTTGGTTTCGCAAGAAAAGCTTTGTTTCACCATTTTCATTAGAATCAAGATACATTCATCAAATGGGACACATAGCGCTTCTTGTAATAATCTTCTTTCTTTTTACTATTGGGCATCGTAAACATGTTCTCCTTGTTGGGATACATAGTATTTGAGCTTTGGTTTTGCAAGCATAGGTTTTTGCAATAAATTTTGTTTGAGCTAAATTTTATTTGCAAAATAAGAGAATATGCATACTTGAATCCTTTTCTTTTGTTATTGGGCACCACAAAAACATTCTTGTCATTTGGCTACACAAAATTTGTGCTTTGGTTTCACAAGAGAAGCTTGTTTCCACCATTTTTCTTTGAATCAAAGTATATCTGTCAAACGAGCAAACATGGATTCTTGTAATAATCTCCTTTCCTTTTATTATTGGGCACCATAAACATTTACTCATTACTGGGATGCATAATATTCCTGCTTTGGTTTTGCAAGAAAAGCTTTTTTTTTCCACCAGTTTCCTTCAAATCCAAGTTCATCTATGAAATTAGACAACATGCATTATGAATCCATTCCTTTTGTTATTCAGCACCATAAACACATTCTCGTCATTGGGGTGCACAATATTCACGCTTTGGTTTCACAAGAAAAGCTTTGTTCCACCATTTTCCCTGGAATCAAGCTATGTCCATTAAATAGAACAAGCTTGGACTCCTATAATGATCTCCTTTCCTTTTATTATTGGGCACCTTAAACATGTTCTGCTTGCTGGGATACACAATATTTTACCTTTGGTTTTACAAGAATAGATTTTTTTTCCATAAATTTCCATTGAATCAAGCTTTATTTGTGAAATGAGACAACATGCATTCTTGAATCCTTTCCTTTTGTAGCCGGACACCACAAGCACGTTCCCGTCATTTGGGTGCATAATATTCGTGCTTTGGTTTCAAAAGAAAAGCATTTTTCCACCATTTTCCTTTGAATCAAAGTACGTTTGTCAAATAAGACAGACATGGATTCTTAGAATAATCTTCTTGCTCTTTATTATTAGGTACTGTAAACAATTTTCCACTATTGGGATGCGTAATATTCGTGTTTTGGTTTTGCAAGAAAAGCTTTTTTTCCACCTAGTTCCTCTAAATCCAAATTCATCTACAAAATTAGACAACATGCATTCTTGAATCCTTTCCTCTTGTTATTCGGAACCATAAAAATGTTCTCATCACTGGATTACACAATATTCATGCTTTGGTTTTGCAAGAACAGCTTTGCTCTACCATTTCCCATAGAATCAAGGTACATCCATCAAATTGGATAAACATGGATTCCTATAATAATCTCTTTTCCTTTTACTATTGGGCACCATAAAAATGTTCTCCTTATTAGGATGCACAGTATTTGAGCCTTGGTTTTGCAATAATAGATTTTTTTTGAAAAATTTCCATTGACTCAAATTGTTTCTGTGAAATAAGACAACATGCATTCTTGAATCCCTTTTTTTAGCTATTGGGCACCACATGCATGTTCTCGTCATTAGGGTACACGATATTTGCGCTTTGGTTTCACAAGAAAAGCTTTTTTCTACCATTTTCCTTAGAATTAAAGTACGTCCGTCAAATAAGATAAGCTTGGATTCTTGTAATAATCTCCTTTACTTTTATCATTTGGCATCATATACATGTTCTTGTTATTAGGATGCACAATATTCATGCTTTGATTTTGGAAGAAAAGCTTTTACTTCTACCAATTTCCTTCAAATCCAAGTTTATCTATGAAATTAGACAAATTGCATCTTGAACCCTGTCCTTTGTTATTTGGCACCATAAACATGTTCTCATCTTTGGGGTACAAAATATTCGTGCTTTGGTTTCGCAATAAAAGTTTTATCCCACCATTTTCCTTAGAACCAAGGTACGTCCATCAAATGGGACAAATAATGATTCCTAGAATAATCTCCTTTGCTTTTATTATTGGGCACCATAAAAATATTCTCCTTATTAGGATACACAATATTTGAGCTTTGGTTTTGCAAGAGTAGACTTTTTCCCCTGAATTTCCATTGAAACAAACTTTACTCATGAAATAAAACAACGTGCATTCTTGAATCCTTTTCTTTTTTTATTAGGCATCACAAGCACATTTTCATCATTCAGGGATACAATATTCGTGCTTTGGTTATGCAAGAAAAGCGTTTTTCCACCATTTTCCTTAAAATCAAAGTACATCTGTTAAATGAGACAAACATGGATTCTTGTAATAATCTCCTTCCCTTTTATTATTAGGCACCACAAACATGTTCTCATTATTGGGTTACATAATATTCATGCTTTCGTTTTGCAAGAAAAGCTTTTTTTCCACCAATTACCTGCGAATCAAAGTTCATCCGTGAAATTAGACAATATGCATTGTTGAATACTTTCTTTTCGTTATTTGACAGCATAAACACGTTCTCATCATTGGGGTCCACAATAGTCGTGCTTTGGTTTTGCAAGAAAAGTTTCCTTCCACCATTTTTCTTAGAATCAAAGTACATCAATGAAATGAGACAAGCATGGATTCTTGTAATAATCTCTTTTTCTTTTATTGCTGGGCACCATAATCATGTTCTCATATCGGGATGCACAACATTCAAGCTTTGATTTTACAAGAAAAGCTTTTTTTGCCACCAATTCGCTTCGAATCAAAGTTCATCCATGAAATTAGACAATATGCATTCTTGAATCCTTTTCTTTCGTTATTCCACAGCATAAACACGTTCTCATCATTGGGGTACATAATATTTATGCTTGGATTTTGCACAAAAAGGTTCGTTCCACCATTTTTCTTAGAATCAAAGTGCTTTCATCAAATGGGACAAACATGGATTCTTGTACTAATCTCTTTTTCTTTTGTTATTAGGCACCATAAACATGTTCTCATTATTGGGATGTGCAATATTTGTGCTTTAGTTTTGCAAGAAAAGCTTTTTTCACCAATTTCCTTCAAATCCAAGCTCACCTATGAAATTGGATAAAAGGCATTCGTGAATCCTATCCCTTTGTTACTAGGTGCCATAACACGTTCTCATCATTGGAGTCCACAATATTCTTGCTTTGTTTTTGCAAGAAAAGGCTTTTCCCACCATTTTCCTTAGAATCAGAGTACGTCAGTTAAATAAGAGACACATGGATTCTTGTAATAATCTTCTTTCCTTTCATTATTAGGCAACATAAACATGTTCTCATTATTGGCATCCACAATATTCATGCTTTGGTTTTGCAAGAAAAGCTTTTTTTCCTCTAATCTCCTTCAAATCCAAGTTCATTTATGAAAGCAGGCAACATGTATTCTTGAACCCCGTCCTTTTGTTATTGGACACCATAAAAACATTCTCATCATTGGGGTCCACAATATTCGTGCTTTGGTTTAGCAAGAAAGTTTCCTTCCACCATATTCCTTTGAATCAAATTACCTTCCTCAAATGAGACAAACATGGATTCTTGTAATAATCTCCTTTCCTTTTATTATTGGGCACCATAAACATTTTCTCATTATTGGGATGCACAATATTCATATTTTGGTTGGCAAGAAAATCTTTTTTTTTTCCACCAATTTCCTTCAAATCATGTTCAACTATGAAATTAGACAGCTTGGATTCTTGAACCCTCTCCTTTTGTTGTTCGGTACAATAAACACATTCTCAACATTGGGGTACACACTATTTATGCTTTTGTTTTGACAAAAAAGCTTCGTTCCACCATTTTCCTTAGAATCAAAGTGCATCTATCAACTAGGTCAAACATGGATTCCCATAATAATCTCTTTTCCTTTTATTATTAGGCACCATAAACATGATATCCTTATTAGGATACACAATATTTGAGCTTTGATTTTGCAAGAATAGATTTTTTTCTATGAATTTCCATTAAATCAAACTTTATTTGTGAAATGAGACAACATGCATTATTGAATCCTTTTCTTTTGTTATTGAGCACCACATGCACATTCTCATTGTTTGGTTAGTAATATTCGTGCTTTGGTTTCACAAGAAAAGCTTCTTTTTTTTATTCTCCTTAGAATCAATGTATGTCCATTAAATGAGACAAAAACGGATTCTTGTAATAATCTCTTTTCCTTTCAAAATTGGGTACCACAAACATGTTTTCATTATTGGGATGCATAATATTAGTGTTTTGGTTTTGCAAGACAAGTTTTTTTTCACCAACTTCCTTCATATCCAAGTTTATCCATAAAATTAGACAACATTCATTCTTGAATCCTTTCCTTTTGTTATTTAGCACCATAAACATGTTCTCATCATTGGGGTACACAATATTCATGCTTTGGTTTTGCAAGAGAAGCTTTGTTCCACCATTTCCTTAGAATCAAAGTACTTCTATCAAAAGGGACAAAAATGGTTTCTTGTAATAATTCCCTTTCCTTTTATCATTGGGCACCATAAACATGTTCTCCTTGTTAGGATACAAAATATTTGAGCTTTGGTTTTGCAGCAATAGTGTTCTTTTTTTTATGAATTTCCTTTGAACCAAAGTTTGTTTGTGAAACGAGATAACATGCATTCTAGAATCCTTTACTTTTGCTGTTGGGCACCACAGGCATGTTCTTTTCATTTGGGTACACAATATTCGTGCTTTGGTTTCGCATGCAAAGCTTCGTTCTGCCATTTTCCTTAGATCAAGGTATGTCCATCAAATGAGAGAAAAATAGATTTTTGTAATAATCCCTTTTCCTTTTATTATTGGTCACCATAAACATGTTCTCCTTATTAGGATACACAATATTTGGGCTTTGGTTTTGCAAGAACAGATTTTTCTAGAAGAATTTCATATTAACCAAAGTTTATTTGTGAAATGAGACAACATGAATTCTTGAACCCTTTCCTTTTATTATTAGGAACCATAAGCACGTTCTCGCCATTAGCGAACACAATATTTGTGCTTTGGTTTCAGAAGAAAAGTTTCTTTCCACCATTTTGCTCATAATCAAATTACATCTGTCAAATGAAACAAGCATTGGTTCTTGTAGTAATCTCTTTTCCTTTTATTATTTGGCATCGTAAACATTTTTCTCTTTTGGGATGCATAATATTTATGCTTTGGCTTTGCAAGAAAAGCTTTTTTTCTACCAATTTCCTTCAAATCCATGTTCATCTATGAAATTAGACAAAGTGCATTCTGGAACCCTGTCTTTATGTCAATGGGCACTATAAGCACATTCTTAAAATTTGGGTACATAATATATGTGCTTTGGTTTCACAAGAAAAGCATCGTTCCACCATTTTCCCTAGCATCAAGGTACATCTATCAAATGGACAAACAACGGTTCCTATAATAATCTCCTTTCCTTTTATTCTTGGGCACCATAAACATGTTATCCTTATTTAGACACATAATATATGAGCTTTGGCTTTGTAAGAATAGATTTTTTTCCATGAACTTCCGTTAAATCAAACTTTATTTGTGAAATTAGAAAATATGCAATTTGAATCCTTTCCTTTTGTTATTGGGCACCACAAGCATGTTTTCTTCATTTAAGTACACAATATTCATGCTTTGGTTTCACAAGAAAAGCTTCTTTTTGCCATTTTCCTTAGAATCAAAGTACGTCTGTCAAATAAGACAAACATGGATTCTTGTAATAATCTCATTTCCTTTCATTATTAGGTACCACTAACATGTTCTCATTACTAGGATGCACAATATTCGTGCTTTGGTTTTACAAGAAAAGCTTTTTTCCCACCAATTTTCTTTCAATCCGAGTTTGACCATGAAATTAGAAAACATGCATTCTTGAATCCTTTGTGTTTGGTATTCGGCACCGTAAGCACGTTGTCATCATTGCGGTACATAATATTCGTGCTTTGGTTTCGCAACAAAAAGCTTCCTTCCATCATTTTCCTTATAATCAAGATACGTTCATCAAATAGGACAAGCATGGGTTCTTATAATAATCTCATTTCCTTTTATTATTGGACACCTTAAACATGTTCTCCTTATTGGGATACACAATATTTGAGCTGTGGTTTTGGAAGACTAGTTTTTTTCCTATGAATTTCCATTGAATCAAACTTTATTTGTGGAATGAGGCAACATGCATTCTGGAATCCTTTTCTTTTGATATTGGGCACTACAAGCACTTTTTCATCATTAGGGTCCATAATATTCGTGCTTTGCTTTTGCAAGAAAAGTTTTTTTCTGTCATATTCCTCAGAATCAAAGTACGTCAGTCAAATAAGAGAAACATGTATTCTTGTAATAACCTCATTTCCTTTTATTGTTAGGCAACATAAACATTTTCTCATTATTAGGATACAGAACATTCTTAATTTGGTTTTGCAAGAAAAGCTTTTCTTTCCACCAATTTCTTTAAATCTAGGTTCTTCTATTAAATTAGACAACATCCATTCCTAAACCCCATCCTTTTGTTATTGGGCACTATAAACACGTTCTCATCATTAAAGTCCACAATATTCATGCTTTAGTTTCAGAAGAAAAGTTTCCTTCCACCATTTTCCTTAGAATCACAGTACATCTGTCAAATAAGATGAACATGGATTCTTGTAATAATCTCTTTTTCTTTTATTATTAGGCACCATAAAAATGTTCTTACTATTTGGATGCATAATATTCCTGCTTTGGTTTTGCAAGAAAAGCTTTTTTTTGACCAATTTTGTTGAAATCCAAGCTTATCTATGAAATTAGACAACATCCTTTCTTGAATCCTTTCCTTTCATTATTCGGCACCATAAACACATTTTTATCATTGGGGTCCATAATATTCACGCTTTGGTTTTGCAAGAAAAGTTTCTCTCCAGCATTTTCATTAGGATCAAAGTACGTTAGTCAAATGAGAGAAACATGGATTCTTGTAATAATCTCCTTTCTTTTTATTATTGGGCAACATAAACATGTCCTTATTATTGGGATACATAATATTCATGCTTTGGTTTTACAAGAAAAGCTTTTGTTCCACCAATTTCCTTTAAATCCAAGTTCATCTATGAAATTAGAAAACACGTGTTCCTTAACCCCATCTTTTTGTTATTGGACACTATAAACACATTCTCATCACTGGGGTCCGTAATCTTCATGCTTTGGTTTCACTAGAAAATTTTTTTTCCACCATTTTCCTTAGAATCAAAGTACATCCATCAAATGAGACAAAAATGGACTCTTGTAATAATTTCCTTTCCTTTTATTAGGCATCGTAAACATTTTCTCATTGTTAGGATGCAAGATATTTTTGCTTTGGTTTTGCAAGAAAATCTTTTTTTTTGGACCAAGTTCCTTTAAATCCAAGTTCATCTATAAAATTAGACAACATGGATTCTTGAATCCTTTCCTTTTGTTATTCGACACCATAAACACATTCTCATCATTGGGGTACATGATATTCGTGCTTTTGTTTTGCAAGAAAAGCTTCGTTCCACCATTTTCCTTAAAATCAAGGTACGTCTATCAAATGAGAAAAACATGGATTCCTGTAATAATCTCTTTTCCTTTTATTATTAGGAACCATAAACATATTCTTTTAATTGGGATAAAAAATATTTGAGCTTTGATTTTGCAAGAATAGATTTTTTTTCTATGAATTTCCATTGAATCAAACTTTATTTGTGAAATGAGACAACATGCATTCATGAATCCTTTTCTTTTGTTATTGGGCACCCCATACACATTCTCATCATTTGGGTACGCACTATTCGTGCTTTGGTTTCACAAGAAAAGCTTTTCTCTACCATATTCCTTAGAATCAAAGTTTATCTGTCAAACATGACAAACATGGATTCTTGTAATAATCTCATTTCCTTTCAATATTGGGTACCACAAACATATTCTCATTATTGGAATGCATAATATTCGTGTTTTGATTTCGTAAGAAAAGCTTTTGTTTCTCTACCAACTTCCTTCAAATCCAAGTTCATCCATAAAATTAGACAACAAGTGTTCTTGAATCATTTCCTTTTGTTATTCGACACCATAAACACGTTTTCATCATTAGGGTAGACAATATTTATGCTTTAGTTTAGTAAGAAAAGCTTTGTTCCACCATTTCCTTCGAATCAAGGTACGCCCATGAAATGGGACAAAAATGGATTCTAGTAATAAGCCCATTTCCTTTTATTATTGGGCACCATAAACATGTTCTTGTTATTGGGATGCACAATATTTGAGCTTTGGTTTTTCAAGAATAGATTTTTTCGATGAATTTCCTTGGAACCAAAGTTTATTTGTGAAATAAGACAAAATGCTTTCCAGAATCCTTTCCTTTTATCATTAGGCATCACTAGCACGTTTTCATCATTTGGGTACAAAATATTCATGCTTTGGTTTTGCAAGAAAAGCTTTGTTCCACCATTTTCCTTTGAATCAAGGTACATCCATCAAACGGGACAAAAATGGATTCTTGCAATAATCCCATTTCATTTTATTATTAGGCACCATAAACATGTTCTCCTTATTGGGATAGACAATATTGGGCTTTGGTTTTACAAGAATAGATTTTTTTTGGATGAATTTCCTTTTAACCAAAGTTTATTTGTGAAATGAGACAACATGCATTCTTGAATACTTTCTTTTTATTGTTAGGCACCACAAACATTTTCTTGTCATTAAGGAACACAATATCTGTGCTTTGGTTTTGCAAACATAACTTGTTTCCACCTTTTTCCTCCAAATCAAAGTACTTATATCAAATGAGAGAAACATGGATTCTTGTAGTAATCTTTTTTCGTTTCATTATTAGGCATCATAAACGTTTTTTCATTTTTGATTTGCACAATATTCGTGCTTTGGCTTTGCAAGAAATGCTTTTTTCTACCAATTTCGTTCAAATCCAAGTTCATCTATGAAATTAGACAAATTGCATTCTTGAACCTTGTCCTTTAGTTAATGGGCACCATAAACACGTTCTCAAAATTTGGGTACACAATATTCATGCTTTGGTTTTACGAGAAAAGGTTCGTTCAACCATTTTCCTTAAAATCGAAGCACATCTATCAAATAGGACAAACAGCAGCTCCTATAATAACTTCTTTTCTTTTTATTATTAGGCACCATAAACATGTTATCCTTATTGGGATACACAATATTTGTACTTTAATTTTGCAAGAATAGATTTTTTTCCATGAATTTTTTTTGAATAAAACTTTATTTGTGAAATCAGACAAAATGGACAACATGCATTTTCAATCTTTTCCTTTTCTTATTGGGCACCACAAGCACATTTTCCTTATTTGGGTACACGATATTCATGCTTTAGTTTTGCAAGAAAAGCTTCATTCTACCATTTTCCTTAGAATCAAAGTACGTCCATCAAATGAGACAAACATGGATTCTTGTAATAATCTCCTTTCCCTTTATTATTAGGCACCACAAACATGTTCTCATTACTAGGATGCATAATATTTGTTCATTGGTTTTGCAAGAAAAGCTTTTTTTTCCCACCAATTTCCTTCCAATCTAGGTTCAACCATGAAATTAGACAACATGCATTCTTGAATCCTTTCCTTTTGGTATTCAGCACCAAAAACACGTTCCCATCATTGGGGTACACAATATTCGTGCTTTGGTTTTGCAACAAAAAGCTTCATTCCACCATTTTCCTTAGAATCAAAGTACGTCCATCAAATGAGACAAACATGGATTCTTGTAATAATCTCCTTTCCCTTTATTATTAGGCACCACAAACATGTTCTCATTACTAGGATGCATAATATTTGTTCATTGGTTTTGCAAGAAAAGCTTTTTTTTCCCACCAATTTCCTTCCAATCTAGGTTCAACCATGAAATTAGACAACATGCATTCTTGAATCCTTTCCTTTTGGTATTCAGCACCAAAAACACGTTCCCATCATTGGGGTACACAATATTCGTGCTTTGGTTTTGCAACAAAAAGCTTCATTCCACCATTTTCCTTATAATCAAGGTATGTCCATCAAATGGGACAAAAATAAATAGTTACAATAATCCCCTTTCCTTTTGTTATTGGGCACCATAAACATGTTCTCATTATTTCAATGCATAATACTCGAGCTTTGGTTTTGCAAGAAAAGTTTTTTTTCCACTAATTTTCTTTAAATACAATTTCATCTATGAAAATAGAGAACGTGCATCCTTGAATCCTTCCATTCGTTATTTAACACCATAAACATATTCTCATTATTTGGTTACACAATATTCGTGGTTTAGTTCGACAAGAAAAGCTTTATTCCACCATTTTCCTAGAATCAAGGTATGTCCATCAAATAGGACAAGCATGGATTCCTATAATAATCTTCTTTCCTTTTATTATTCGTCACCTTAAACATGTTCTCCTTAATGGGATACACAGTATTTGGGCTTTGATTTTGCAAGAATAGATTTTTTTTCCACAAATTTCCATTGAATCAAACTTTATTTGTGAAATGAGACAACATGCATTCCTGAATCCTTTCCCTTTGTTATTGGGCACCACAAGCACGTTCTCATCTTTTGGGTACACAATATTCGCACTTTGGTTTCATAAGAAAAACTTCTTTCCACAATTTTCCTTTGAATCAAAGTACTTTCCTCAAATAAGATAAACATAGATTCTTGTAATAATCTCTTTTCCTTTCATTATTGGGCACCATAAACATGTTCTGATTACTAGGATGCATAATATTCATGCTTTGGTTTTGCAAGAAAAGCTTTTTTTCCCACCAATTTTCTTCCAATCTAAGTTCAACCATGAAATTAGACAACATGCATTCTTGAATCCTTTCCTTTTGATATTTGGCACCATAAACACGTTCTTATCATTAAGGTATATAATATTCATGCTTTGGTTTTGGAAGAAAGCTTTGTTCCACCATTTTTCTTAGAATTAAGGCATGTCCATCAAATAGGACAAGCATGGATTCTTATAGTAATCTTCTTTCCTCTTATTATTAGGCACCTTAAATATGTTCTCTTTATTAGGATACACTATTTAAGCTTTGGTTTTGCGAGAATAGAGTTTTCTTTCCATGAATTTCCATTGAATTAAACTTTATTTGTGAAATGAGACAACATGCATTCATGAATCCTTTCCTTTTGTTATTAGGCACTACAAGCACATTCGCATCATTGAAGTCCACAACATTCGTGCTTTAGTTTCACAAGAAAAGGCTTTTTTCCACTATTTTCCTTAGAATCAAAGTACATCAGTTAAATGAGAGAAACATGGATTCTAATAATAATTTCTCTTCTTTTTATTACTGGGCATCATAAACATTTTCTCATTCTTGGGATGCAAAATATTGATGCTTTACTTTTGAAAGAAAAGCTTTTTTTTTCTACCAATTTCCATTAAATCCAAGTTTTTCTACAAAATTAGACAACATGCATTCTTGAACCTCATCCTTTTGTTATTGGGAACCATAAACACATTCTCATCATTAGAGTCCACAATATTCATGCTTTGGTTTTGGAAAAAAAAGTTTCCTTCCATCATTTTTCTTAGAATCAAAGTACATCCGTCAAATGAGAGGAACATACATTCTTGTGATATTCTACTTTCCTTTTATTATTAGGCACCATAAACATGTTCTTATTGTTTGGATGCACAATATTCGTGCATTGGTTTTGCAGGAAAAGCGTTTTCTTCCTTTAATGTCCTTAAAATCCAAGTTTATCTATGAAATTAGACAACATGCATTCTTGAATCCTTTCCTTTCCTTATTTGACACTACAAACACATTCTCATCATTAGGGTACACAATATTCCTGCTTTGTTTTGCAAGAAAAGCTTTGTTCTACCATTTTCCATAGAATCAAGGTACCTCCCCAATAGGACAAGTATGGATTCCTATAATAATCCCCTTTCCTTTTATTATTAGGCACCTTAGGGATGCTCTCCTTATTGGGATACATAGTATTTAAGCTTTGATTTTGCAAGAATAGATTTTTTTTTCCACGAATTTCCATTCAAACAAACTTTATTTGTGAAATGAGACATCCTGCATTCTTGAATCCTTTCTTTTTGCTGTTGGGTGGCACAAGCATGTTCTCTTCATTTAGGTATACAATATTTATGCTTTGTTTTCGCAAGAAAAGCTTTGTTCCATCATTTTCCATTGAATCAAAGTACGTACGTTAAATAAGACAAACATGGACTCTTGTAATAATCTCTTTCCTTTAATTATTGGGCACCATAAACATTTTTTCATTATTGGGTTGTACAATATTTGTGCTTTGGTTTTGCAGGTAAAGCTTCTTTCTCCACCAATTTTTTCCAAATCTAAGTTCATCTACGAAATTAGAGAACATGGATTCTTGAATCCTTTCCTTTTGTTATTCGGCACCATAAGCACTATGATCATTGGGGTACACAATATTCGTGCTTTGGTTTTGCAAGAAAAGCTTCATTCCACCATTTCCCTTAGACTAAGGTATGGCCAGCAAATGGGACAAACATGGATTCCTTTAATAATCTCTTTTCCTTTTATTTTTGGGCATCATAAACATGTTCTGCCTATTGGGATATAGGATATTTTAGCTTTGGTTTTACAAGAATAGATTTTTTTCCATGAATTTCCTTTGACTCAAAGTTTGTTTGTGAAATGAGAGAACAAACATTCTTGAATCCCTTCCTTTTGTTGTTGGGTACCACAAGCACGTTCTCATCATTGGGGTACACAATATTCATGCTTTGGTTTCATAAGAAAAGCTTCTTTCCACCATTTTCATTAGAATCTAAGACATCTGTCAAATGAGACAAACATGGATTCTTGTAATAATCTCCTATCTTTTTATTATTGGCCATCATAAACATGTTCTTGTTACTAGGATGCACAATATTAGTGCTTTGATTTTGCAAGAAAAGCATTTTTCTTCTATCAATATCCTTCAAATACAAGTTCATCAATGAAATTAGACAACATGCATTCTTTAATCCTTTCCTTTTGGTATCCGACACCATAAACACATCCTCATCATTGAGGCACACAATATTCATGCTTTGGTTTTACCAGAAAAGCTTTGTTCCACCATTTTCCTTAGAATCAAGGTATGTCCATCAAGTAGGACAAGCATGGATTCCTAAAATAATCTCCTTTCCTCTTATTGTTGGGCACCTTAAATATGTTCTCTTTATTAGGATACACTATTTGAGCTTTGGTTTTGCAAGAATAGATTTTTTTTCCATGAATTTCCATTAAATCAAACTTTGTTTAGAAAATGAGACAACATGCATTCATGCATCCTTTCCTTTGGTTATTAGGCACTACAAGCATGTTCGTATCATTGGGGTCCACAACATTCATGCTTTAGTTTCGCAAGAAAAGTTTTTTTCCACCATTTTCCTTAGAATCTAAGTATGTCAGTCAAATGAGAGAAACATGGATTCTTATAATAATCTCCCCTGCTTTTATTACTGGGCATCATAAACATTTTCTCATTCTTGGGATGCACAATATGATGCTTTGCTTTTGAAAGAAAAGCTTTATTTTTCCACTAATTTCCATTAATTCCAAGTTTATCTATGAAATCAGACAACATGCATTCTTGAACCTCATCCTTTTGTTATTGGGAACCATAAAACATTCTCATCGTTAGAGTCCACAACATTTGTGCTTTGGTTTTAGAAGAAAAGCTTCCTTCCATTATTTTCCTTAGAATCAAAGTACGTTCGTCAAATGAGAGGAACATAATTCTTATGATGTTCTACTTTCCTTTTATTAGGAGGCACCATAACATGTTCTTATTGTTTGGATGCACAATATTCATGCATTGGTTTTGCAAGAAAAGCATTTTCTTCCTTTAATGTCCTTCAAATCCAAGTTCATCTATGAAATTAGACAACATGCATTCTTGAATCCTTTCTTTTCCTTATTCAACACCATAAACACATTCTCATCACTAGGGTACACAATATTCATGCTTTGTTTCGCAAGAAAAGCTTTGTTCTACCATTTTCCATAGAATCAAGGTACCTTCTCAATAGGACAAGCATGGATTCCTATAATAATCTCTTTTTCTTTTATTATTAGGCACCTTAAGGATGCTCTCCTTATTGGGATACACAGTATTTGAGCTTTGATTTTGCAAGAATAGATTTTTTTCCATGAATTTCCATTCAAACAAACTTTATTTGTGATATAAGACATCATGCATTCTTGAATCCTTTCTTTTTGCTATTGGGCGACACAAGCACGTTTTCGTCATTTAGGTACACAATATTCATGCTTTGGTTTTGCAAGAAAAGCTTTGTTCCACCATTTTCCATTGAATCAAAGTATGTTTGTCAAATAAGACAAACATGGACTCTTGTAATAATCTTCTTTCTTTAATTATTGGGCACCATAAATATTTTTTCATTTTTGGGTTGCATAATATTCGTGCTCTAGTTTTGCAAGTAAAGATTTTTTCTCCACCAATTTCCTCCAAATCCAAGTTCATCTACAAAATTACAGAACATGGATTCTTGAAACTTTTCCTTTTGTTATTTGGCACCATAAGCACGTTCTGATTGTTGGGGTACACAATATTCATGCTTTGGTTTCGCAAGAAAAGCTTCGTTCCACCTTTTCCCTTAGACTAAGGTATAGCGATCAAATGGGACAAACATGGATTCCTTTAATAATCTCTTTTCTTTTTATTTTTGGGCACCAGAAGCATATTCTCCTTATTGGGATATAGGATATTTTAGCTTTGGTTTTGCAAGAATAGATTTTTTTCGATGAATTTCGTTTGACTTAAAGGTTTTTTGTGAAATGAGAGAACATTCATTCTTGAATCCTTTCCTTTTGTTGTTGGGTACCACAAGGATATTCTCATCATTGGGGTACATAATATTCATGCCTTGGTTTCATAAGAAAAGCTTCTTTCCACCATTTTCCTTAGAATCTAAGACATCCGTCAAATGAGACAACCATGGATTTTGGTAATAATCTCCTATCCTTTTATTATTGGGCATCATAAACATGTTCTCATTACTGGGATGTACAATCTCAGTGCTTTAATTTTGCAAGAAAAGCTTTTTTTTCCATCAATATTTTTCAAATCCATGTTCATCAACGAAATTAGACAACATGCATTCTTGAATCCTTTCTTTTGGTATTCGACACCATAAACACATCCTTGTCATTGGGGTACACAATCTCTTTTCTTTAATTATTGGGCACCATAAACATGTTTCCATTTTTGGGATGCACAATATTCATGCTTTGGTATTGCAAGAAAAGCTTTTCTTTCCACCAATTTCCTTAAAATCTAAGTTCATCTATGAAATTAGAACATGCAGTCTGCCTATCCTTTTGTTATTGGACATCATAAACACGTTCTCATCATTGGGGTCCACAATATTCATGCTTTGGTTTCACAAGAAAAGTTACTTTCCACCATTTTCCTTAAACTTAAAGTACGTCTACGAACTAAGATTCTTGTAATAATCTCTTTTCCTTTTATTACTGGGCACCATAAACATGTTCTTATTATTAGTATGCATAATATTCATGCCTTGGTTTTGCAAGAAAAGTTTTTTTTCCTTCAATTTGCTTCAAATCAAAGTTCATCCGTGAAATTAGACAACATGCATTCTTGAATCCTTTCCTTTCATTATTTGACAACATAGACACATTCTTATCATTGGGGTACACAATATTCGTGCTTTGGTTTCACAAAAAAAGGGTTCATTCTACCATTTTCCTTAGAATCAAGGTACCTCCATCAAATGGGACAAACATAGATTCTTGTAATAATCTCCTTTCCTTTTGTTATTGGGCACCATAAACATGTTCTCATTATTAGGAGGCACAATATGCGTGCTTTGGTTTTGAAAGAAAAGGTTTTTTTCCCCCAATTTCCTTAATATCCAAGCTCATGTATGAAATTAGACAACAAGTATTCTTGAACTCCATCCTTTGTTTATTGGGCACCATAAACATATTTAAATCATTGGGGTCCACAAAATTCGTGCTTTGTTTTCGCAAGAAAAGTTTTTTTTCACCATTTTCCTTAGAATCAAAGTACATTAGTCAAATAAGAGAAACATGGATTCTTGTAATAATCTCTATTCCTTTTATTATTACGCATCATGAACATGTTCTCATTTTTGGGATGCACAATGTTCGTGCTTTGGTTTTGCTAGAATAGTTTTTTTTCCACTAGTTTCCTTTAAATCCAAGTTCATCTATGAAATTAGAAAACATGCATTCTTGAACCTTGTCCTTTTGTTATTGGACACCATAAATACGTTCTCATCATTAAGTCCACAATATTTATGCTTTGGTTTTGAAAGAAAAGTTTCCTTCTACTATTTTTCCTAGAATCAAAGTACGTCCGTCAAATGAGATAAAAATGGACTCTTGTAATAATCACCCTTCCTTTTATTATTCGGCATAATAAAGATTTCTTTATTTTTAGGATGCACAATATTCGTGGTTCAGTTTTGCAAGAAAAGGTTTTTTTTCCTCCAATTTCCTTCAAGTTAAAGTTCATCTGTGAAATTAGACAAGATGAATTCTTGAATCTTTTTCTTTCGTTATTTGACAGCATAAACATGTTCTCATTATTGGGATGCCCAATGTTCGTGCTTTGGTTTTGCTAGAAAAGCTTTTTTTTTAACCAGTTTCTTTTAAATCCAAGTTCATCTTAGAAATTAGAAAACATGCATTCTTGAACCCTGTCCTTTTGTTATTGGGCACCATCAATACGTTCTCATCATTAGAGTCCATAATATTCGTGCTTTCATTTTGCAAGAAAAGGTTTGTTCCACCATTTTCCTTAGAATCAAGGTATGCCAATCGAATGGGATGGCATGGATTGTTATAATAATCTCCTTTCCTTTTGTTATTGGGCACCATAAACATGTTTTCATTATTGGGATGCATAATATTCATGCTTTAGTTTTGGAAGAAAAGTTTTTTCCCCCGATTTCTTTTATATCCAAGCTCATCTATGAAATTAGACACCATCTATTCTTGAACCCCAACCTTTTGTTATTGGGCACCATAAACACATTCGCATCATTGGGTTCCACAATATTAATGCTTTGGTTTTGTAAGAAAAGTTTCTTTCCACCATTTTCCTTAGAATCAAAATACATCCATCAAATAAGACGAACATGGATTTTTTAATAATCTCCTTTCCTTTTATTATTGGGCACCATAAATATTTTCTCATTATTAGGATGCACAATATTCGTGTTTTGGTTTTGCAAGAAAAGCTTTTTTTTCCACCAATTTCCTTTAAATCCAAGTTCATCTACGAAATAACACAACATGCATTCTTGAATACTTTTCTTTTGTTATTTGGAAGCATAAACACATTCTCCTCATTAGGGTGCACAATATTTGTACCTTGGTTTCCCAAGAAAAGTTTCCTTCCACCATTGTCCTTAGAATCATGGTATGTCTATCAAATGGGACAACCATGGATTTCTACAATAATCTCTTTTCCTTTTATTATTGGGCACAATAAACAAGCTCTCCTTATTGGGATGCACAATATTTGAGCCCTGGTTTTGCAAGAATAGATTTTTTCCCTAAATTTCCATTGAATCAAACTTTAATTGTAAAATGTGAGAATAGGCATTCTTGAATCATTTCCTTTTGTTATTGGGCACCACAAGCACGTTCTAATCATTAGGGTAGACAATATACATGCTTTGGTTTCATAAAAAAAACTTCTTTCCACCATTATCCTTTGAATCAAAGTATGTTTGTTAAGTGAGACAAACATGGATTCTTGCAGTAATCTCTTTTCCTTTCACTATTCAGCACCACAAACATGTTTTCATTATTGGGATGCACAATATGCATGCTTCGGTTTTGCAAGAAAGGTTTTTTTCCCACCAATTTCCTTGAAATTAAAGTTCATCTATGAAATTAGAGAACACGTAGTGTTGAAACCCATCTTTTTGTTATTGGATATCATAAACACATTCTAATCATTGAGGTCCACAAAATTCATGCTCTGGTTTCACAAGAGAAGTTTCTTTCCACCATTTTCCTTAAAAATAAAGTACGTCTGTCAACTAAGACAAACATGGATTCTTGTAATAATCTCTTTTCCTTTTATTACTGGGCACTATAAAGAAGTTCTTATTACTGGGATGCATAATATTCGTGCTTTGGTTTTGGAAGAAAAAGATTTTTCCTCCAATTTCCTTCGAATCAATGTCCATCCATGCAATTAGACAACATGCATTCTTGAATCTGTTTCTTTTGTTATTTGACAACATAAACACATTCTTATCATTAGGATAAACAATATTCATGCTTTCATTTCGCAAGAAAAGGTTCTTTCCACCATTTTCCTCAGAATTAAACTACATCCATCAAATGGGACAGACATGGATTCTTGTAATAATCTCCTTTCCTTTTGTTATTGGGCACCATAAACATGTTCTCATTATTGGGACGCACAATATTCGTGCTTTGGTTTTGCAATAAAAGCTTTTTTTTCCACCAATTTCCTTCATATCCAAGCTCATCTATGAAATTAGACAACATGCATTCTTGAACCCCATCCTTTTGTTTTAGGCACCATAAACACATTCGAATCATTGAGGCCAACAATATTCATGCTTTGGTTTTGATAGAAAAGTTTCTTTCCACCATTTTCCTTGGAATCAAAGTACATATGTCAAATGAGAGAAACATGGATTCTTTTAATAATCTCTTTTCCTTTTATCATTAGGCATCATAAACATGTTCTCATTATTAGGATGCATAATATTTGTGCTTTGGTTTTGTAAGAAAAGCTTTCTTTTTCCACCAGTTTCTTTTAAAACAAAGTTCATCTATGAAGTTAGACAACATGCATTCTTGAACTCCGTTCTTTTGTTATTAGGCACCATAAACACGTTCTCATCATTAGTGTCCACAAAATTTGTGCTTTGGTTTCAAAAGAAAAGTTTCTTTCCACCATTTTCTTTAGAATCAAAGTACGTCCATCAAATGAGATAAACATGGATTCTTGTAATAATCTCCTTTTCTTTTATTAAGGGACATCATAAACGTTTTCTCATTATTGGGATGCACAATATTCGTGCTTTGGTTTTGCAAGAAAAGCTTTTTCTTCCACCAATTTCCTTTAAATCCAAGTTCATCTTTGAAATTAGACAACATACATTCTTGAATCCTTTCCTTTTGTTATTCGTCACCATAAGCACATTTTCATCGTTGGTGTACACAATATTCGTGCATTGGTTTCCTAAGAAAAGCTTCATTCCACCATTTTCCTTGAAATCAAGGTACATCCATCAAATGGGACAAACATGGATTTCTATAATAATTTCTTTTCCTTTTATTATTGGGCACCACAAACATGCTCTGCTTACTCGAGTACACAATAGTTGAGCTTTGGTTTTGCAAGAATTGACTTTTTGCCACATATTTCCATGTTATCAAACTTTATTTAGGAAATGAGAGAACATGCATTCTTGAATCCTTTCCTTTCATTATTGGGCACCACAAGCACGTTCTCATCATTTGGGTACACAATATTCATGCTTTGGTTTTGCAAGAAAAGCTTCTTTCAACCATTTTCTTTAGAATCAAAGTATGTCCATCAAGTGTGACAAACTTGGATTCTTGTGCTAATCTTTTTTCTTTTCATTATTGGGCACAACAAACATGTTGTCATTATTGGCATGAACAATATTCATGGTTTGATTTTGCAGGAAAAGCTTTTCTTTCCATTAATTTCCTTCAAATTCAAGTCATCTATGAAATTAGACAACATGTAGTCTTGAAACCCATCCTTTTATTATTGGATATCATAGACATGTTCTCATCATTGGGGTCCACAACATTCGCACTTTGGTTTTTTCAAGAAAAATTTTTTTCCACCATTTTCCTTAAAATTAACTTATGTTCGTCAACTAAGACAAACATCGATTCTTGTAATAATCTAATTTCTTTTTATTACTAGGCGCCATAAACATGTTCTCATTATTGGGATGCACAATATTCGTATTTCGATTTTGCAAGAAAAGGTTTTTTTCCTCAAATTTTCTTCAAATCAAAGTTCATCCATGAAATTAGGCAACATGCATTCTTGAATCATTTCCTTTCATTATTTGATAGCATAAACATGTTCTTATCATTAGGGTGCATAATATTTGTGCCTTGGTTTTGCACGAAAAGGTTCATTCCATCATTTTCTTTAAAATCAAAGTACGCCCGTCAACTAAGACAAACATGGATTCCTGTAATAATCTCTTTTCCTTTTATTACTGGGCACCATAAACATGTTCTTATTATTAGGATGCACAATATTTGTGCTTTGGTTTTGTAAAAAAAGGGTTTTTTTCCTCCAATTTCCTTTGAATCAAAGTTCATCCATGAAATTAGACAACATGAATTCTTCAATGCTTTTCTTTCATTATTCAACAGCATAAACATATTCTTATCATTGGGGTGCATAATATTCATGCTTTGGTTTTGCAAGAAAAGGTTCGTTCCACCATTTTCCTCAAAATCAAAGAACGTCCGTCAACTTAAACAAACATGGATTCTTAAAATAATCTCTTTTCCTTTTATTACTGGGCACCATAAACATGTTCTCATTATTAGGATGCATAATATTCGTGCTTTGATTTTGCAAGAAAAGTTTTTTTTCTTCCATTTTGCTTTGAATCAAAGTTCATCTGTGAAATTAGACAACATGCATTCTTAAATCCTTTCCTCTAGTTATTCGACACCATAAACACATTCTCATCATTGGGGTACACAATATTCGTGCTTTGGTTTCCCAAGAAAAGCTTCGTTCCACCATTTTCCTTAGAATGAAGCTACGACCATGAAATAGGACAAACATGGATTTCTATAATAATCTCTTTTCCTTTTATTATTGGGCACCATAAACATGCTCTCCTTATTATGATACACTTTGAGCTTTGGTTTTGCATGAATAGATTTTTTTTCCATGAATTTCCATTGAATCAAACATTACTTGTGGAATAAGAGAACATGCATTCTTTAATCCTTTACTTTTATTATTGGGCACCACAAGCACGTTCTCATCATTTGGGCACACAATATTCGTGCTTTGGTTTTGCAAGAAAAGCTTTTTCCCATCATTTTTCTTAGAATCAAAGTACATCCACCAAATGAGACAACATGCATTCTTGAATCAAAGTTCAAGATTGGGTTGTAACAATCTCACTATTTTATTACTAGGCACCATAAACATGTTCTCACTATTGGGTTGCATAATATTCATGCTTTGGTTTTGTAAGAGAAGGTTTTTTTTCCTCCAATTTCCTTCGAATCAAAGTTCATCCATGAAATTAGACAACATGCATTCTTGAATCCTTTCCTTTCATTATTCGACAGCATAAACACGTTCTTATCATTAGGGTACAAAATATTCATGCTTTGGTTTTGCAACAAAGCTTTTTCCCACTATTTTCCTTGGAAACAAAGTACGTCCGTCAAATGAGACAAACAAGGATTCTGGTAATAATCTTTTCTCCTTTCATTATTAGGCACCATAAAAATGTTCTCATTATTGGGATGCATAATATTCATGCTTTGGTTTTCCAAGAAAAGCCTTTTGTCCACTAATTTTCGTGAAATCCAAGTTCATCTATGAAATTAGACAACATGCAGCCTTAAAACCTGTCCTTTTGTTATTGCAAATCATAAACACATTCTTATCATTGGCATCCACAATATCCATGCTTTGGTTTCACAAGAAAAGTTTCTTTCCACCATTTTCCTTAAAATCAAAGTACACCTGTCAACTAAAACAAACATGGATTCTTGTAATAATCTCTTTTCCTTTTATTACTGGGGAGCCATAAACATGTTCTCATTATTGGGGTGTACAATATTCGTGCTTTGGTTTGCAAGAAAATGTTTTTTCCTCTAATTTCCTACGAATCAAATTTCATCCGTGAAATTAGACAACATGTATTCTTGAATCCTTTTCTTTTATTATTCCACAACATAAACATGTTCTTATTATTGGGATACACAATATTCGTGCTTTTGTTTCACAAGAAAAGGTTCGATCCACCATTTTCCTTTGAATCAAGGTAAGTCCATCAAATTGGGCAGACATGGATTTTTGTAATAATCTCCTTTCCTTTTGTTATTAGGCACCATAAACATGTTCTTGTTGTTGGAATGCACAATAATCGTGCTTTGGTCTTGCAAGAAATGCTTTTTTTCCACCAATTTCCTTCATATCCAAGCTCATTTACGAAATTAGACAACATGCATTCTTGAACCCCATCCTTTTGTTATTGGGCACCATAAACACATTCGCATCATTGGGGCTCGCAATATTCGTGCATTAGTTTCACAAGAAAGGTCTTCCACTATTTTCCTCAGAATCAAAGTACATTAGTCAAATGAGAGAAACATGGTTTCTTATAGTAATCTACTTTCCTTTTTTATTGGGCATCATAAACATGTTCTCATTATTGGGATGCACAATATTCGTGCCTTGGTTTTGCAAGAAAAGCTTTTTTTCACCAATTTTCTTTCAATCCAATTTTATCTATGAAATTAGACAATATGCATTGTTAAACCTCGTTCTTTTGTTGTTAGGCACTATAAACACATGCTCATCATTAGGGTTCACAATATTCATGCTCTGGTCTTAGAAGAAAATTTTTTTTCCACGATTTTCCTTAGAATTATACTACGTCCGTCAAATGAGACAAACATAGATTCTTGTAATAATCTCCTTTCCTTTTACTATTGGGTGCCATAAGCATTTTCTCATTTTTGGGAATTATACTATTTAGGCTTTAGCATTGCAAGAAAAGCTTGTTTTTCCACCAATTTCCTTCAAATGCAAATTCATCTATGAAATTAGATAACATCCATTCTTGAATCTTTCCTTTTGTTATTTGGCGCCATAAACAAATTCTCATCATTAGGGTACACAATATTCGTGCTTTAGTTTTGCAAGAAAAGCTTCGCTCCTTCATTTTCCTTATAATTAAGGTACATCAATCAAAGGGGACAAACATAGATTCCTGTAATAATCTCTTTTCCTTTTATTATTGGACACCATAAACATGCTCTCTTTATTAGGATACATAATATTTGAGCTTTGGTTTTGCAAGAATAAATTTTTTTTCATGAATTTCCATTGAATCAAACTTTATTTGTGAAATGAGAGAACATGCATTCTTGAATCCTTTCCTTTTGTTATTGGGCACCATAAGCACGTTCTCATCATTTGGGCACACAATATTCATACTTTGGTTTCAAAAGAAAAGCTTTTTTCCACCATTTTAATCAAAGTATGTTCGTCAAATGAGGCAAACATGGATTCTTGATATAATCTCATTTCCTTTTATTATTGGGCACTACAAACATGTTCTCATTATTGGGATGCATAATATTCATGATCTGGTTTTGCAACAAAAGCTTTTCTTTCCACTAATTTCCTTCAAATCCAAGTTCATCTATGAAATTAGACAACAGCAGTCTTGAAACCTATCCTTTTGTTATCGAACATCATAAACTCGTTCTTATCATTGAGGTCCATAATATCTGTGCTTTGGTTTCACAAGAAAGTTTATTTCCACCATTTTCCTTAAAATCAAAGTAAGTCCATCAACTAAGACAAACATGGATTCTTGTAATAGTCTCTTTTCCTTTTATTATTGGGTGCCATAAACATGTTCTTATTTTTAGGATGCATAATATTTGTGCTTTGGTTTTGCAAGAAGAGTTTTTTTTTCTCCAATTTCCTTCAAACCAAAGTTTATCTATGAAATTAGACAACATGCATTCTTGAATCCTTTCCTTTTATTATTCGATAGCATAAACATGTTCTAATCATTAGGGTACACAATTTTCATGCTTTAGTTTCTCAAAAAAAGGTTTGTTTCACCATTTTCCTTTGGATCAAGGTACGACCATAAAATGGGACAGACATGGATTCATGTAACAATCTCCTTTCCTTTTGTTATTGGGCACTATAAACATCTTCTCATTATTGGGATACACAATATTCGTGCTTTGGTTTTGCAAGAAATGCTTTCTTTCCACCAATTTCCTTCATATCCAAGCTCATCTATGAAATTAGACAACATGCATTCTTGAATCCCATCCTTTTATTATTGGGCACCATAAACACGTTCGCATCATTGGGGTCCATAATATTCATGCTTTGGTTTCGCAAGAAGAGCTTCTTTCCATTATTTTAATATAAGTACATCCATAAAATGAGACAAACATGGATTCTTGAAATAATCTCCTTTTCTTTCATTATTAGGCACCACAAACCTATTCTCAGTATTGGGATGCACAATATTCATGCTTTGGTTTTGCAAGAAAATTTTTTCTTTCCACCAATTTCCTTGAAATCGAAATTCATTTATGAAATTAGACAACATGCAATCTTGAAGCCTGTCCTTTTGTTATTAGAAATCATAAACACATTCTCATCATTAGGTTCATAATGTTCGTGTTTTCATTTCATAAGAGAAGTTTTTTCCACCATTTTCCTTAAAATCAAAGTATGTTCATCAACTAAGACAAACATGGATTCTTGCAACAATCTCTTTTCCTTTTATTATTGGGTGCCATAAATTTGTTCTCATTATTGGGATGCACAATATTCGTGCTTGGTTTTGCAAGAAAAGTTTTTTTTTTCCTTTTGTTTTCTTCGAATCAGAGTTTATCCATGAAATTAAACAACATGCATTCTTGAATTCTTTCCTTCCATTATTCAATAGCATAAACATGTTCTTATCGTCGGGGTACACAACATTCGTGCTTCGATTTCATAAGAAAAGGTTCATTCCCCCATTTTCCTTAGAATCAAGGTACGTCCATCAAATAGGATAAACATGGATTCTTGTAATAATCTCCTTTCCTTTTATTATTAGGCATCATAAACATGTTTTCATTATTAGGATGCACAATATTTGTGCATTGGTTTTGTAAGAAAAGCATTTTTTTCCCTCCGATTTCCTTTAAACCCAAGTTCATCTATGAAATTAGACAACATGCATTCTTGAACCCTGTCCTTTTATTATTGGGCACCATAAACACGTTCTCATCATTAGGGTCCATAATATTCATGCTTTGGTTTTGGAAGAAAAGTTTCCTTCCACCATTTTCCATAGAATCAAAGTATGTTCGTCAAATGAGACAAATATGGATTCTTGTAATAATCTCCTTTCCTTTTATTATTGTGCACCATAAACATTTTTTCATCATCAAGATGCATAATATACGAGCTTTGGTTTTGCAAGAAAAGCTTATTTTTCCACCAATTTCCTTCAAATCCAAGTTCATCTACGAAATTAGACAACATGCATTCTTGAATCTTTTCCTTTCTTGGCACCATAAACACATTCTTCTCGTTGAGGTACACAATATTCATGCTTTAGTTTAGCAAGAAAAGCATTGTTCCACCATTTTTCTTAGAATCAAAGTATGTCTATCAAATGAGACAAACATGGATTTTTGTAATACTCTCCCTTACTTTTATTAGTGGGCACCATAAACATTTTCTCATTACTGGGAGGCACAATATCCGTGCTTGGTTTTGCAAGAAAAGCTTATTTTTCCAACAATTTCTTTCAAATCCAAGTTCATCTACAAAATTAGACAACATGCGTCCTTGTATTTGGCACCATAATCACATTCTTCTCGTTGAGGTACACAAAAATTGTGCTTTGGTTTCGCAAGAAAAGCTTTATTTCGCCATTTCCCTTAGAATCAAGGTATGTCCATTAAATGGGACAAACATGGATTCTTGTAATAATCTTTTTTCCTTTAATTATTGGGCACCATAAACATGCTTTCTTTATTGGCTTTGGCTTTGCAATAATAGATTTTTTCCATGAATTTCCATTAAGACAAACTTTATTTGTGAAATGAGAGAACATGCATTCTTGCATCCTTTTGCTTTTGTTATTGAGCACCACAAGCACATTCTCATCGTTTGGGTACATATTATTCATGCTTTGGTTTTGCAAGAAAAGCTTTGCTCCACTATTTTCCTTAGAATCAAAGTACATCTGTCAAATAAGACAAACATGGATTCTTGTAATAATCTTCTTTTCTTTCATTATTGGGCACCATAAACAAGTTCTCATTATTGGAATGCACAATATTTATGCTTTGGTTTTGCAAGAAAAGCTTTTCTTTCCATTATTTCCTTGAAATCCAAGTTCATCTATGAAATTAGACAGCATGTAGTCTTAAGCCCATTATTTTGTTATTGGACATTATAAAGATGTTCTCATCATTGGGATCTATAATATCCATGCCTTGGTTTCATAGGAAAAGTTTCTTTCCACCATTTTCCTTAAAATCAAAGTACGTCCGTCAACTAAGACAAACATGGATTCTTGTAATAATCTCCTTCCTTTTATTACTGGGCACCATAAACATGTTCTCATTATTGGGATGCATAATATTGATGCTTTAATGTTGCAAGAAAAGGTTTTTTTTCCTCCAATTTCCTTCGAATCAAAGTTGTTTTTTGAAATTAGACAACATGCATTCTTGAAGCCTTTCTTTTTGTTATTCAATTGCATAAACATATTCTTATCATTGGGGCTCACAATACCCGTGCTCTCGTTTCACAAGAAAAGGTTTTTTCCACCATGTTCCTTAGAATCACGATACGCCCATTAAATGGGACAAACATGTATTCTTGTAATAATCTCATTTCTATTTGTTACTAAGCACCATAAACATGTTCTCATTATTGGTATGCATAATATTTGTGCTTTGGTTTTGCAAGAAAAGCTTTTCTCTCCACCATATCCATGCTCACCTATGAAATTAGACAATAGGCATTCTTGAACCCCACCTTTTTGTTATTGGGCACCATAAATTTATTCGTATCATTTGGGTGCACAATATTCATGCTTTGGTTTTGGAAGAAAAGTTTTTTTCCATCATGTTCCTTAGAATCAAAGTATGTCAGTCAAATAAGAGAAACATGGATTCTTGTTATAATCTCCTTTCTTTTTATTATTGGGCAACAGAAACAAGTTCTCGTTATTAGAATGCACACTATTCATGCTTTGGTTTTGCAAGAAAAACTTTTCTTCCACCAATTTCCTTCAAATCCAAGTTCATCTATGAAATTAGATAACATGCATTCTTGAATCTTTTGCTTTTGTTTTTGGGCACCACAAGCATGTTCTCATCATTAAGGTACACAATATTCACGCTTTGGTTTAGTAAAAAAAGCTTCTTTCCACCATTTTCCTCAGAATTGAAGTACATTTATCAAAAGAGACAAACATGGATTCTTGTAATAATCTTTTTTCTTTTATTATTGGGGCATCATTAATATTTTCTCATTATTCGGAAGCACAATATTAGAGCTTTGGTTTTGCAAGAAAAGCTTTTTTTCCACCAATTTCCTTGAACTCCAAGTTCATCTATGAAATTAGACAAATTGCATTCCTAAACCCTATCCTTTGGTTACTGGGCACCACAAGCACGTTCTTATTATTGGGGTACAAAATTTTCGTGCTTTGGTTTTGCAAAAAAAGCTTTGTTGCTCAATTTTCCTTAGAATCAAGGTACATCCATCAAATAGGACAAGCATGGATTCCTATAATAATCTTCTTTCCTTTTACTATTAGGCACCTTAAACATGATCTCCTTATTGGGATACATAATCTTAGAGCTTTTGTTTTGCAAGAATAGATTTTTCTTCATAAATTTTCATTGAAGCAAACTCTTTCTGTAACATAAGACAACATGTATTCTTAAATCCTTTCCTTCTGCTATTGGGTGCCACAAGCATGTTCTCATTATTTGGGTGCATAATATTCATGCTTTGATTTTGCAAGAATAGCTTTTTTCCACAATTTTCCCTAGAATCAAAGTACATCTGTCAAATGAGACAAACATGGATTCTTGTAATAATCTCCTTTCCCTTCATTCGTGGGTATCACAAACATGTTTTTATTATTGGACACAAATTCATGGTTTAGTTTTGTAAAAAAATCTTTTTTCCCCACCAATATCCTTGTAATCCAAGTTCATTGATGAAATTAGATAACATGCATTCTTGAATCCTTTTTTTTTTGTTTTTCAACACCATAAACACATTCTTATCATTGGGGTACACAAAATTCATGGTTTGGTTTCCTAAGAAAAGCTTTGTTCCACTATTTTCCTTACAATCAAGGTACATCCATCAAATGGGATAAACATGGGCTCTTATAATAATCCCCTTTCCTTTTATTATTGGGCACAATAAGCAAGTTCTCTTTACTAGGATACATAATGATTGAGTTTTGGTTTTGCAAGAATAGATTTTTTCGATGAATTTCCTTTAAACCAAAGGTTATTTGTGAAATGACACAATATGCATTCTTGAATCCTTTCTTTCTATTATTGGGCATCACAAGCATGTTCTCGTCATTAGGGTACACAATATTCATGCTTTGCTTTCACAAGAAAAGCTTCATTCCACCATTTTCCTTGGAGTCAAAGCATGTCCGTCAAATGAGACAGATGGATTCTTGTAATAATCTCCTTTCCTTTTATTATTGGGCATCATAAACGTGTTCTCACTATTGGGATCCATAATATTCATGCTTTGCTTTGGAGAGAAAAGCTTTTTTTTCCTCTAATTTCCTTCAAATCCAAGGTCATCTATGAAATTAGACAAATTGCATTCTTGAAACCTATCATTTTGTTAATGGGCACCATAAGTATGTAGCAATCATTGGGGTACACAATATTCGGGCTTTAGTTTAGCAAGAAAAGCTTCGTTGCATCATTTTCCTTAAAATCAAAGTACGTCCATCAAATGGGACAAACAACAATTCTTGTCATAATCTCTTTTCCTTTTATTATTGGGCACTATAAACATTTTCTCATTTTTTGGATGCACAATATTCCTGCTTTGGTTTTGCAAGAAAAGCTTTTTTCCACCAAATTCCTTCAAATCAAAGTTCATCTATGAAATTAGACAACATGCATCGTGAATCCATTCCTTTTCTTATTTGGCACCATAAATACATTCTTATCATTGGGGTACACAATATTCATGCTTTGGTTTCACAAGAAAAGCTTCGTTCCACCATTTTCTTAGAATCAAGGTACATACATCAAATAGAACAAGCATGGATTCCTATAATAATCTCCCCTCCTTTTATTATTGGGTACCATAAACATGTTCTCCTTATTAGGATACACAATATTTGAGCTCTAGTTTTGCAAGAGTAGATTTTTTCCCATGAATTTCCATTGAGTCAAACTTTATTCATGAAATAAGACAACATGGATTCTTGAATCCTTTCCCTTGGTTTTGCAAACATGGATTCTTGTAATAATCTCCTTTTTTTTCATTATTAGGCACCACAAACATGTTCTCATTATTGGGATACACAATATTCATGCTTTGGTTTTGCAAAAAAAGGCTTTTTTTCGCTAATTACGTTCGAATCAAAGTTTATCCGTGAGATTAGACAATATGCATTCTTGAATCCTTTTTTTTCGTTATTCGACAGCATAAACACATTCTCATCATTAGGGTCCACAATATTTATGCTTTGGTTTCATAAGAACAGTTTTCTTCCACCATTTTTCTTGGAATCAAAATACATCAATCAAATGAGACAATCATGGATTCTTATAATAATCTCTTTTCCTTTTATTATTGGGTGCCATAATCATGTTCTCATTATTGGTATGCATAATATTCATGCTTTGATTTTGCAAGAAAAGATTTTTTTCCACCAATTACCTTCGAATCAAAGTTCATCCAGGAAATTAGATAATATGCATTCCTGAATCCTTTCCTTTCCTTATTCAATAGCATAAATAGATTCTCATCATTAGGGTACACAATATTTGTGCTTGGATTTTGCAAGAAAAGGTTCGTTCCACCATTTTCCTTAGAATCAAGGTATGCTCATCAAATGGGACAAACATGGATTCTTGTAATTATCTCCTTTTCTTTTGTTATTAGGCACCATAAACATGTTCTCAATATTGGGATTCATAACATTTGTGCTTTGGTTTTGCAAGAAAAGCTTTCTTTTCCACTAATTTCCTTTAAATCCAAGCTTATCTATGAAATTGGACAAAAGGCATTTGTGAACACCATCTTTTGGTTACTGGGCACCATAAACACGTTCTCATTATTGGAGTCCATAATATTCATGATTTGGTTTTGCAAGAAAAGTTTCTTTCCACCATTTTCCTTAGAATCAAAATGTTTGTCAAATAAGAGAAACATGGATTCTTGCAATAATCTTCTTTACTTTCATTATTGGGTAACATTAACATGTTCTCATTATCGGGATGCATAATATTCGTGCTTTGGTTTTGCAAGAAAAGCTTTTTTTTCCTCTAATTTCCTTCATATCCAAGTTCATCTACGAAATTAGACAACATGCATTCTTGAATCTTTCCCTTTGTTATTTGGCACCATGAACACATTCTTTTTAATTGGAGTACACAATATTCTTGCTTTGGTTCGGCAAGAAAAGCTTCGTTCCACCATTTTCCTTAGAATCAAAGTATGTCTGTCAAATGAGATAAACATTGATTTTTGTAATAATCTCCTTACTTTTATTAGTGGGCACCATAAACATTTTCTCATTATTGGGATGCATAATATCCGTGCTTTGTTTTTGCAAGAAAAGCTTATTTACCAATAATTTCCTTTAAATCCAATTTCATCTGCGAAATTAGACAACATGTATTCTTGAATTTTTTTCCTTTGTTATTTGGTACCATAAACACATTCTTCTCATTAGGGTACACAATATTCGTGCTTTGGTTTCGCAAGAAAAGCTTTATTTCACCATTTTCCTTAGAACCAAGGTACGTCCATCAAATGGGACAAACATAGATTCTGGGAATAATCTCTTTTCCTTTAATTATCGGGCACCATAAACATGCTTTCTTTATTAGGATACATAATATTTGAGCTTTGGCTTTGCAAAAGTAGATTTTTTTCCACGAATTTCCATTGAATCAAACTTTATTTGTGAAATGAAAAAACTTGCATTCTTGAATCCTTTTGCTTTTGTTATTGGGTGCCATAAGCACGTTCTCATCATTTGGGTACATAATATTCGTGCTTTGGTTACGTAAGAAAAGCTTTGCTCCACCATTTTCCTTAGAATCAAAGTACGCCTATCAAATAAGACAAACATGGATTCTTGTAATAATGTTCTTTCCTTTCATTATTCGGCACCATAAAAAAGTTCTCATTATTAGGATGCACAATATTTTTGTTTTGGTTTTGCGAGAAAAGCTTTTCTTTCCACCAATTTCCTTGAAATCCAAGTTCATCTATGAAATTAGATAGCATGCTGTCTTAAAGCCCGTTATTTTGTTATTGGACATCATAACCACATTCTCATCAGTGGGGTCTACAATATCCATGCCTTGGTTTCATAAGAAAAGTTTCTTTCCACTATTTTCCTTAAAATCAAGGTACATCTGTCAACTAACACAAACATGGATTCTTGTAATAATCTCCTTCCTTTTATTACTAGGCGCCATAAACATGTTCTCATCATTGGGATGCATAATATTGATGCTTTGATGGTGCGAGAAAAGGTTTTTTTTCCTCAAATTTCCTTCGAATCAAAGTTGTTCCATGAAATTAGACAACATGCATTCTTGAATCCTTTCTTTTCGTTATTCGATTTCATAAACACATACTTATCATTGGGGCACACAATACTCATGCTTTGGTTTTGCAAGAAAAGGTTCGTTCCACTATTTTCCTTAGAATCATGGTATGCCCATCAAACAGGGTAGACATGTATTATTGTAATAATCTCCTTTCTGTTTGTTATTAGGCACCATAAACATGTTCTCATTATTGGGACGCATAATATTTGTGCTTTGGTTTTGCAAGAAAAGCTTTTTTTTCCACCATATCCAAGCTCGCCTATGAAATCAAACAACATGCATTCTTTAACCCTACCCTTTTGTTATTAGGCACCATAAACACATTCGCATCATTTGGGCACACAATATTCGTGCTTTGGTTTTGAAAGAAAAGTTTCTTTTCATCATGTTCCTTAGAATCAAAATATGTTAGTCAAATGAAAGAAACATGGATTCTTGTTATAATCTCCTTTCTTTTTATTATTGGACATCATAAACAAGTTCTCATTATTAGAATGCACAATATTCATGCTTTGGTTTTGTAAGAAAAACTTTTTTTCCACCAATTTCCTTCAAATCCAAGTTCATCTATGAAATTAGATGACATGCATTCTTGAATCTTTTCCTTTTGTTATTGGGCACCACAAGCACGTTCTCATCATTGGGGTACACAATATTCGTGCTTTGGTTTAGCAAAAAAAGCTGCTTTCCACTATTTTCCTCAGAATTAAAGTACATCTATCAAATGAGACAAACATATATTCTTGTAATAATCTCTTTTCCTTTTATTACTGGGCATCATAAATATTTTCTCGTTATTGGGAAACACAATATTAGAGCTTTGGTTTTGCGAGAAAAGCCTTTTTTCCACCAATTTCCTTGAACTCCAACTTCATCTATGGAATTAGACAAATTGCATTCCTAAACCCTATCCTTTTGTTACTGGGCACCATAAGCACATTTTCATTATTGGGGTACAAAATTTTTATGCTTTGGTTTTGTAAAGAAAAGCTTCGTTCCTCAATTTTCCTTAGAATCAAGCTATGTCCATCAAATAGGACAAGCATGAATTCCTATAATAATCTCCTTTCCTTTTACTATTGGGTAGCTTAAACATGTTTTCCTTATTGGGATACACAATCTTAGAGCTTTAGTTTAGCAAGAATAGATTTTTTTAACAAATTTTCATTGAATCAAACTTTTTTTTGTCACATGAGACAACATGCATTCTTGAATCCTTTTCTTCTATTATTAGGTGCCATAAGCATGTTTTCGTTATTTGGGTACTCAATATTCATGCTTTGATTTTGCAAGAATAGCTTCTTTCCATCATTTTCCTTAAAATCAATGTACGTCCATCAAATAAGACAAACATAGATTCTTGTAATAATCTCCTTTCCATTCTTGGGCACCATAAACATATTCTTATTATTGGACGCACAAATTCGTGGTTTAGTTTTAGAAGAAAAGCTTTTTTTCCCAACAATATCCTTGCAATCGAAGTTCATTGATGAAATTAGACAAATGCATTCCTGAATCCTTTTTTTTTGTTTTTCAACACCATAAACACGTTCTCATTATTGGGGTACACAAAATTCATGCTTTGGTTTCACAGGAAAAGCTTTGTTCCACCATTTTCCTTAGAATCAAGGTACGTCCATCAAATGGGATAAACATGGACTCTTGTAATAATCCTCTTTCCTTTTATTATTGGGCACAATAAACAAGTTCTCCTTATTGGGATACATAATGTTTGAGCTTTGGTTTTGCAAAAATAGATTTTTTTTATGAATTTCCTTTGAACCAAAGGTTATTTATGAAATGAGACTATATGCATCCTTGAATCCTTTTTTTCTATTATTAGGTATCACAAGCATGTTCTCGTCCTTGGGGTACATGATATTCATGCTTTGGTTTCATAAGAAAAGCTTCTTTCCACCATTTTCCTTAGAGTCAAAGTACGTTCGTCAAATGAAACAAGTGGATTCTTGTAATAATCTCTTTTCCTTTTATTATTGGGCATCATAAACATGTTTTTGCTATTGGAATGCACAATATTCATGCTTTGCTTTTGACATAAGCTTTTTTTTCCTCTAATTTCCTTCAAATCCAAGCTCATCTATGAAATTAGACAAATTGCATTCTTGAAACCTATCCTTTTGTTAATGGGCACCATAAGTATGTAGTCATCATTGAGGTACACAATATTCGGGCTTGGCTTAGCAAGAAAAGCTTCGTTGCATCATTTTCCTTAAAATCAAGGTATGTCCACCAAATGGGACAAACAATAATTCTTCTAATAATCTTTTTTCCTTCTATTATTGGGCACCATAAACATTTTCTTATTATTAGGTGCACAATATTCCTGCTTTGGTTTTGCAAGAAAAGCTTTTTTTTTCCACCAATATCCTTCAAATCCAAGTTCATCTATGAAATTAGACATCATGCATCGTGAATCTGTTCCTTTTGTTATTTGCCACCATAAACACATTTTCATCATGGGGGTACACAATATTCGTGCTTTGGTTTCACAAGAAAACCTTCTTTCCACCATTTTCCTTGGAATCAAGGTACATCCATAAAATAGAACAAGCATAGATTCCTATAATAATCTCCTTTCCTTTTATTATTAGGCACCATAAACAGGTTTTCTTATTAGGATGCATAATATTCAAGCTCTGGTTTTGCAAGAGTAGATTTTTTCCAATGAATTTCCATTGAGTCAAACTTTATTCGTGAAATAAGACAACATGCATTCTTGAATCCTTTCTTTTGGTTTTGCAAACATGGATTCTTGTAATAATCCCCTTTCCTTTCATTATTCGGCACCATAAACATGTTCTCATTATTGGGATGCACAATATTCATGCTTTGGTTTTGCAAGAAATTTTTTTTTCACCAATTACTTTCAAATCAATGTTTATTTATGAAATTAGTTATGCATCCTTGAATCCTTTCTTTTCATTATTCGATAGCATAAACACGTTCTCATCATTGGAGTCCATAATATTCATGCTTGGGTTTTATAAGAAAAGTTTTTTTTGCCATTTTTCTTAGAATCAAAGTACATCAATCAAATGAGACAAGCATAGATTCTTGTAATAATCTCCTTTCCTTTTATTGCTGGGTGCCATAATCATGTTCTCATTATTGGGATGCACAACATTCATGCTTTGGTTTTGTAAGAAAAGATTTTTTTTCCACCAATTGCTTTTGAATCAAAGTTTATCCAAGAAATTGGACAATATGCATTCCTGAATCCTTTCTTTTCCTTATTCGATAGCTTAAACATGTTTTCATCATTGTGGTACATAATATTTGTGCTTGGATTTTGCAAGAAAAAGTTCATTCCACCATTTTCCTTAGAATCAAGGTACGTTCATCAAATGGGACAAACATGGATTTTGTAATAATCTCCTTTTCGTTTGTTATTAGGCACCATAAACATGTTTTCAATGTTGGGAAGCATAACATTGGTGCTTTGGTTTTGCAAGAAAAGCCTTTTTTCCACCAATTTCCTTCAAATCCAAGCTTATCTATGAAATTGGACAAAAGGCATTCGTGAACCCTATCTTTTAGTTACTGGGCACCATAAACACGTTCTCATCATTGGAGTCCACCATATTCATGATTTGTTTTTGCAAGAAAGTTTTGTTCCATCATTTTCCTTAGAATCAGAGTATGTTAGTCAAATGAGAGAAACATGGATTCTTGCAATAATCTTCTTTCCTTTCATTATTGGGCAACATTTACATGTTCTCATTATTGGCATGCACAATATTCCTGCTTTGGTTTTGCAAGAAAAGCCTTTTTTCCCTCCAATTTCCTTTAAATCCAAGTTTATCTATGAAAGCAGAAACATGCATTCTTGAACCCTATCCTTTTGTTATTAGACACCATAAACGCAGTCTCTTCATTAGCGTCCACAATATTGTGCTTTGATTTCACAAGAAAAGTTTCCTTCCACTATTTTCCTTTGAATCAAATTACGTCCATCAAATGAGATGAACAGGATTCTTGTAATAATCTTCTTTCCTTTTATTATTGGGCACCATAAACATTTTCTCATTGTTGGGATACACAATATTCACGTTTTGGTTTGCAAGAAAAGCTTTTTTTTCCTCTAATTTCCTTTAAATCATGTTAATATCTAAAATTAGACAACATGGGTTCTTGAATCCTTTCCTTATGTTGTTCGACACCATAAACACATTTTCATCATTGGGGTACACGCTATTTATGCTTTTGTTTTGAAAGAAAAGCTTCATTCCATCATTTCCTTAGAATCAAAGTGCATCTATCAACTAGGACAAATATGGATTCCCATAATAATCTGTTTTTCTTTTATTTTTGGGCACCATAAACATGTTCTCCTTATTGGGGTACATAATATTTAAGCTTTAATTTTGCAAGAATAGATTTTTTTCTATGAATTTCCATTGAATCAAACTTCATTTATGAAATGAGACAATATGCATTATTGAATCCTTTTCTTCTGTTATTGACAACATATGCATATTCTCGTCATTTGGTACATCATATTTGTGCTTTGGTTTCGCAAGAAAAGCTTTTTTCTGTTATTCTCTGTAGAATCAATGTACGTCTATTAAATGAGACAAAAATGGATTCTTGCAATAATCTCCTTTCCTTTCAAAATTGGATACCATAAACATGTTTTCATTATTGGCATGTAGAATATTCGAGTTTTGGTTTTGCAAGAAAAGCTTTTCTTCACCAACTTCCTTCACATCCAAGTTTATCCAAAAAATTAGGCAACATTCAGTCTTGAATCCTTTCCTTTTATTATTCAACACCACAAACACGTTCTCATCATTGGGGTACATAATATTCGTGCTTTGGTTTCGCAAGAAAAGCTTTGTTCCACCTTTTCCTTATAATCAAGTTGCGTCCATTAAATAGGACAAAAATGGATTCTTGTAATAATCCCCTTTCTTTTTATTATTGGCGCCAAACACATGTTCTCCTTATTGGGATACAAAATATTTGAGCTTTGGTTTTGTAGGAATAGATTTTTTTTGATGAATTTCTTTTGAACCAAAGTTTGTTTGTGAAATGAGACAACATGCATTCTAGAATCTTTTCCTTTTGTTATTGGGCACCACAAGCATGAACTTGTCATTTGGGTACACAATATTTATGCTTTGGTTTTGCATGAAAATCTTCGTTCTACCATTTTTCTTTTAGAATCAACGTACATCCATCAAACTAGAGAAAAATAGATTTTTGTAATAATGCCTTTTCCTTTTATTATTGGGCACTATAAACATGTTCTCCTTATTGGGATACACAATATTTGGGCTTTGGTTTTGCAAGAATAGATTTTTTTGGAAGAATTTCCTATTAAGCAAAGTTTATTTGTGAAATGAGACAACATGAATTCTTGAATCCTTTCCTTTTATTATTAGGCACCACAAGCACGTTCTCACCATTAGGGAACATAATGTGCTTTGGTTTCACAAAGAAAAGCTTCTTTCTACCATTTTCCTAATAATCAAAGTGCATCTGTTAAATAAGACAAACATGGGTTCTTATAGTATTCTTTTTTCCTTCTATTATTTGGCATCGTAAACATTTTTTGTTTTTGGGATGCACAATATTCGTGCTTTGGCTTTGCAAGAAAAGCTTTTTTTCTACCAATTTCCTTCAAATCCAAGTTCATCTATGAAATTAGACAAACAGCATTCTAGAACCCTGTCTTTTTATTAATGGGCACCATAAGCATGATCTTAAAATTTGGGTACACAATATTCGTGCTTTGGTTTTGCAAGAAAAACATTGTTCCACCATTTTCCCTAGAATCAAGGTACGTCTATTAAATGAGACAAAAAATGGTTCCTATAATAATCTCCTTTCTTTTTATTATTGGGCACCATAAACATGTTATCCTTATTAGGATGCATAATATTTGAGCTTTGGCTTTGCAAGAATAGATTTTTTTTTCCATGAACTTCCATTGAATCAAACTTTATTTGTGAAATCAGACAACATGCATTTTGAATCCTTTCCTTTTGTTATTGGGCACCACAAGCATGTTCTCTTCATTTGGGTACACAACATTCATGCTTTGGTTTCGCAAGAAAAGCTTCTTTTCGCCATTTTCTTTAGAATCAAAGTGCATCTATCAAATAAGATAAACATGGATTCTTGTAATAATCTCCTTTCCTTTCATTATTGGGCACCACTAACATGTTCTCATTACTAAGATGCACAATATTCGTGCTTTGGTTTTACAGGAAAAGCTTTTTTTCCCACTAATTTCCTTCCAATCCAAGTTCAACCATGAAATTAGAAAACATGCATTCTTGAATCTTTGCTTTTGGTATTCGGTGCCACAAACACGTTGTCATCATTGGGGTACACAATATTCATGCTTTGGTTTTGCAACAAAAAGCTTCATTCCACCATTTTCCTTATAATCAAGGTACATTCATCAAACGGGACAAAATAGATTCTTGTAATAATCCCTCTTCCTTTTATTGTCAGGCACCATAAACATGTTCTCATTATTTGGATGCACAATATTCGTGCTTTGGTTTTATAAGAAAACCAATTTCGTTCAAATCCAAATTCATCTATATAATTAGACAACTTGCATTCTTGAATCTTTTCCTTTCATTATTTGGCACCATAAACACATTCTCATCACTGGGGTACACAATATTTGTGCTTTGGTTTTGCAAGAAAAGCTTCATTCCACCATTTTCCTTAGAATCAAGGTACGTCCATCAAATAGGACAAGCATGAATTCCTTTAATAATCTCATTTCCTTTTATTATTGGGCATCTTAAACATGTTTTTCTTATTGGGATACACAGTATTTAAGCTTTGGTTTTGCAAGAATAGATTATTTTTCCTTGAGTTTTCATTAAATTAAACTTTATTTGTGAAATAAGACAATTATTTGTGAAATAAGACAACAAGAAATCTTGAACCCTTATTGGGCATTGCAAGCACATTCTCGTCATTTGAGTACATAATATTCGTGCTTTGGTTTCACAAGAAAACTTATTTTCTACCATTTTCCATTGGATCAAAGTACATCAACCAAATGAGACAAACATGGATTAATGTAATAATCTTCTTTCTTTCATTATTGGACACTGCAAACATGTTATCATTTTTGGGATGCATAATATTCATGCTTTAGTTTTGCAAGAAAAGCTTTTTTCCCACCAATTTCCTTCCAATCCATGTTCAACCATGCAATTAGACAACATGCATTCTTGAATCCTTTCCTTTTGGTATTCGGCATTGTAAACACATCCTTATCATTATGGTACACAATATTCGTGCTTTGGTTTTGCAAGAAAAGCTTCGTTCCACAATTTTCCTTAGAATCAAGGTACGTCCATCAAATAGGACAAGCATGGGTTCCTATAATAATCTTATTTCCTTTTATTATTGGGCACCTTAAACATGTTCTCCTTATTAGGATACACAATATTTAAGCTGTGGTTTTGGAAGAATAGTTTTTTTTCCATGAATTTCCATTGAATCAAACTTTATTTATGGAATGAGGCAACATGCATTCTGGAATCTTGTCCTTTTCATATTGGGCACCACAAGCGCGTTCTCATCATTAGGGTCCATAATATTCATGCTTTGGTTTCACAAGAAAAGTTTCTTTCCACCATATTC
>JBBYHO010075992.1:0-46569 GCA_038382025.1 Adansonia gregorii
GAGTTACCACCATAAATGCATTCTCCTTATTGGGATACACAATATTGATGCATCAATTTTTAAAGAAAAGCTTTTCCCTCCTCTATTTTCCTTAAAATCAATGTTTATCTGTTAAAAGAGACAAACATGGATTCTTTGAATAATCTCTATTTTTTTCATGATTCGACACCATAAATGTGTTCTCCTTATTGGGTTACATGATATTGATGCTTGGATTTTACAAGAAAAGTGTTTCTTTCCTTTATTTTCCTTAAAAAATATTTGTCCCTCAAAAGAGACAAACATGAATTCCTGTGATAATTACAATTCTTTTCATGATTAGGCACATCGACCAAGTTTTCCTCATTGGTATAAACAATATTGATGCTTTGGCTTTGCAAGAAAAGCAGTTTATTCTCCATTTTCCTAAGAATCAAAGTTCACATGTCAAAAGAGACAAACATGAATCCTCGTAATAGTCCCCACTATTTTGATGAGTTACCACCATAAACACATTCTCATTATTAGGATACACAATATTGATGCATCGATTTTGGAAGAAAAGCTTTTCCTTCCTTTATTTTCCTTAAAATCAATGTTTATCCATCAAAAAAGACAAATAAGGATTCTTGGAATAATCTTTACTATTGTCATGATTCAGCACCATAAATGCTTTCTCCTTATTGGGTTACATGATATTAATGCTTTTTTTTATAAGAAAAGATTTTCCTTCCTCTATTTTACATAAAAAAATGTTTGTCCATCAGAGGAGACAAACTTGGATTCCTATAATAATTACCATTTTTTCTTGATTAGGCATATCAACCAAGTTTTCCTTATTAGTATAAACACTATTGATGCTTTGGTTTTGTAAGGAAAGCTTTTTATTCCTCTAATTTCCTAAGAATCAATGTTCATCCGTCAAAAGAGACAAACATGGAACCTTGTAATAGTCTCCACTATTTTCATGAGTTGCCACCATAAAGCCATTCTCCTCATTGGGTACATAATATTGATGCATCGATTTCAAAAAAAAGCTTTTCCTTCCTCTATTTACCTTAAAATCAATGTTTATCTGTAAAAAGAGACAAACATGGATTCTTGGAATAATCTTCAATATTTTCTTGGTTTAGCACCATAAACGTGTTCTCCTCATTGGGTTACTTGATATTGATGCTTTGGTTTTATAATTAAAGTGTTTCTTTCCTCTAATTTATTTAAAACATGGATCTTTCGAATAATTACCATTTTTTTCATGATTGGGCACCGTGACCAAGTTTTTCTCTTTGGAATAAACAGTATTGGTGCTCTGGTTTTACAAGGAAAGTTTTTCATTCCTCCATTTTCCTTAGAATAAAACTTCAGCCATCAAAAGAGAAAAACATGGGTTTTTGCAATAATCTCCATTTTTCATAAGCACGTTTTCCTTATTGGGATACACAATATTGATTCATCAGTTTCGCAAAAACAACTTTTTATTCCCTATTTTTTGCAAAGTTAATGTTTGGCCGTCAAAAGAGATAGACATAGATTCTTGTAATAATCTCTGTTATTTTCAAGATTCGACACCATAAGCACATTTTCCTTTGTGGGATACATGACATTGATGCTTTGATTTTAAAAGAAAAGCTTTTCTTTCCTTTATTCCCCTTAGAATCAAAGTTCATCTATCAAAAAGGACAAAAGGAATTCTTGTAACAATCTATATTCATTTGATTATTAGGCACCATATATATGTTCGTTCTGTTCGGTTACACAACATTGATGCTTTCATTTTGCGAGCAAATCTTTCTTTTCTCCATTTTCCTTAGAATCAAAATTCATGCATCAAAAGAGGCAAACATGGATTCTGGTAATAATCTCTGTTCCTTTCAAGATTCAGCACCCTAAACACACTTTTTTCTTGGGATACATGATATTGAAGTTTTGGTTTTGCATGAAAAGCTTTTTTTGCTCCATTTTTCTAAAAATCAAGGCTCATACGTCAAAAAAGACAAACATGGATCCTTGTAATAGTCTCCACTAATTTCATGAGTTGTCACCACAAGTGCATTCTCCCCATTGGGATGCATAACAGTCATGCTTCGATTTTGGAAGAAAAGCTTTTCCTTCCTCTATTTACCTTAAAATCAATATTTATTTGTCAAAAGAGACAAACATGGATTCTTGGATTAATCTCCGTTATTTTGTTGATTCAACACCATAAATGCATTCTCTTCATTGGGTTATGCAATATTAATGCTTTGGTTTTATAAGAAAAATATTTCTTTCTTTTATTTTCATTAAAAATGTTTGTCCGTCAAAGGAGGCAAACATGGATTTTATAATATTACCATTTTTTCATGATTGGGGATATCACCTAAGTAATCTTCAGTGGTATAAACGATATTGATGTTTTGGTTCTGCAAGAAAATCTTTTCATTCCTCCATTTCCCTAGGAATCAAAGTTCATACGCCAAAAAAGACAAACATGGATCCTTGTAATAGTCTCCATTATATTCATAGCTTGCCACCTTGAAGGCGTTCTCCTCATTGGGACGCACAATATTGATGCATCAATTTTAGAAGAAAAGCTTTTCTTTCTTCTATTTTCCTTGAAATCAATGTTTATCAGTCAAAAGAGACAAACTTGGATTCTTGGAATAAGCTCTATTATTTTCATGATTCAGCATAATAAATGCATTCTCCTTGTTAGGTTACCTTATATTGATGCTTTGGTTTTGCTAGAAAAGTGTTTCTCTCCTCTATTTTCCTTAAAAAAATGTTTGTCTGTCAAAGGAGACAAACATGAATTCTTGGAATAATTACCATTCTTTTCATGATTGGGCATATCAACCAAATTTTCCTCACTGGTATAAATGATATTAAAGCTTTGGTTTTGCAAGGAAAGCTTTTCAGTCCTCTCTTTTCCTAAGAATCAAAGTTCATATGTCAAAAGAGACAAACATGAATCCTTGTAATAGTTTCCACTAAATTCATGAGTTGCCACTGTAAAGGCATTTTCTACATTGGGATACACAATTTTATGCATTAATTTTAGAAGAAAAGCTTTTTCCTTCCTATATTTTCCTTAAAATCAATGTTTATTAATAAAAAAAGATAAACATGGGTTCTTGGAATAATCTCCACTATTTTTATGATTCGGTACCATAAACGCATTCTTCTAATTGGGTTACGTGATATGATGCTTTGGTTTTATAAGAAAAGCATTTTTTTTCCTCTGTTTTCCTTAAAAAATGTTTGTCCATCAAAGGAGACAAACATGGATTCTTGGAATAATTACCAGTCTTTTCATGATTGGGCACCATGACCAAGTTTTCTTTTTTTGTATAAATGGTATTAATGCTTTGGTTTTGCAAGGAAAGCTTTTTATTCCTCCATTTTCCTCAGAATCAATATTCATCGATCAAAAGGGAAAAACATGGATTCGCGCAATAATCTCCATTATTTTCATGAGTTGCAACCATAAGCACATTCTCCTCGTTCGGATACACAATATAGATTCATCTATTTTGCATGAATAGCTTTTCATTCCCTATTTTTTTTGCAAAGTCAATGTTTGGCTGACAAAAGAGACAAACATGGATTCTTCCAATAATCTCCATTATTTTTAGGATTCGGCACCATAAACATATTTTCCTCATTGGGATACATGACATTGAAGCTTTGATTTTAAAAGAAAAGCTTTTCTTTCTTTTATTCCCTTTAGAATCAAAGTTCATCTGTCAAAAGAGACAAAATGATTTGTGTAACAATCTTCATTTTTTTAATATTCGATAGCATAAATACATTTGCTCTATTGGGATACATGATTTTGATGCTTCCATTTTGTAGGAAAAGCTTTTTTTCCCTTTATTTTTCTTAAAATCAAAGTTCATCCACCAAAAGAGGCAAACATGGATTTTGGTAATAATCTCTATTCTTTTCAAGATTTGGCACCATAGACACACTTTTCTCATGGGGATACATGATATTCAAGTTTTGATTTTGCTGGAAAAGCTTTTCTTTTCTCCATTTTCTTAAGAATCAAAGTTCATACATCAAAAGAGATAAACATGGATCCTTGTAATAGTCTCCACTATTTTCATGAGTTGTCACCATAAATGTATTTTTCTTATTGGGATACACAATATTAATGCATTAATTTTTGAAGAAAAGCTTTTCCTTCCTCTATTTATGTTAAAATCAAATTTTATCCATCAATAGAGACAAACATGGATTCTTGGAATAATCTCTATTGTTTTTAAGGTTCGGCACCATAAACGCATTTTACTCATTGGGTTACATGATATTGATGCTTTCGTCTTGCCAGAAAAGTGTTTCTTTCCTCTGTTTTCCTTAAAAATGTTTATTTGTAAAAATCAGAAAAACATGGATTCCTATAATAGTTACAATTCTTTTATGATTGGGCACATCGACCAAGTTTTCTTCATTGGTATAAATGATATTGATGCTTTGGTTTTGCAAGGAAAGCTTTTCATTCCTCCATTTCCTAAGAATCAAAGTTCATACATCAAAAGAGACAAACAGGATCCTTGTAATAATCTCCACTATTTTCATAAGTTACCACCTTAAATGCATTTGACCCCATTCAGATGCACAATATTGATGCATTGATTTTAGAGGAAAAGATTTTTCTTCCTTTATTTTGATTACAATCAATGTTTATCCATCAAAAGAAAAGAACATAGATTCTTGCAATAATCTCCATTATTTTCATGATTTGACACCATAAATGCGTTCTCTCCATTGGGTTACATGATATTGATACTTTGGTTTTACAAGAAAAGTGTTTTTTTCTTTTATTTTCCTTAAAACAAATTTTATCCATAAAAAAGAGATGAATATGGATTTCTGTAATAATTACCATTCATTTCATGACTGGGTACATCGACCAAGTTTGATTGGGCATATCAACCAAGTTTTACTCATTGGTATAAACAACATTGATGCTTTCGTTTTGCAAGGAAAGCTTTTGATTCCTTAATTTTCCTTAAAATCAAAGTTCATTCGCCAAAAGAGAAAAACATGGGTTCTTGCAATAATCTCTATTACATTAATGAGTTGCTACCATAAGCGTATTCTCTTCATTGGAATACACAATATTGATTCATCAATTTTGGAAGAAAAGCTTTTCCTTCATCTATTTTCCTTAAAATCAATGTTTATTTGTCAAAAGAGACAAACATGATTTCTCATAATAATCTCTGCTTTTTTTTTGATTTAGCACCATAAATGCATTCTACTCGTTGGGTTACATGATATTTATGCTTTGGTTTTATAAGAAAAACATTTATTTCCTCTGTTTTTCTTAAAAAAAGTTTGTTTGTAAAAAGGAGAGAAACATGGATTCCTGTAATAATTGCAATTCTTTTCATGATTGGGCACTTTGGTTTTACAATGAAAGCTTTTCATTCCTCAATTTTCCTAAGAATCAAAGTTTATACATCGAACGAGACAAACATCAATCCTTGTAATAGTCTCTACTATTTTCATGAGTTGCCACCTTGAAGGCATTCTCCTTATTGGGATACACAATATTGATGCATCAATTTTGGAGGAAAAGATTTTTCTTCCTCTATTTTCCTTAAAATCAACATTTATCCATCAAAAGAGACAAACATGGATTCTTGGAATAATCTCTATTATTTTCATGATTCGGCACCACAAATGGGTTCTCCTCATTGGGTTACATGATATTGATGCTTTGGCTTTGCCAGAAAAGTGTTTCTTTCCTCTATTTTCCATAAAAATTTTTGTTCGTAAAAAGGAGACAAAAATTGATTCTTAGAATAATTACCATTCTTTTCATGATTGGGCACATCGACCAAGTTTTCCTCATTGTTATAAATGATATTATGCTTTGGTTTTGCAAGGAAAGCTTTTGATTCCTACATTTTCCTCAGAATCAAAGTTTATCCGTCAAAAGAGAAAAACATGGGTTATTGCAATAATCTCCATTATTTTCATGAGTTGTCACAATAAGCATATTCTCCTCATTGGGATACACAATATTGATTCATCGATGGTGGAAGAAAAGCTTTTCATTCCTCTATTTTCGTTAAACTCAATGTTTATCTGTCAAAAGAGACAAACATGGATTCTTCGAATAATCTCCATTTTTTCATTATTTAGCATAACAAATGCGTTCTCCTCGTTGGGTTACCTAATAATGATGCTTTGATTTTATAAGAAAAGTATTTCTTTCATCTATTTTCCTTAAAAAAAATATTTGTCTGCCAAATAAGACAAAATGGATTCTTGGAAGAATTAACCTTCCTTTCATGATTGGGCACCATGACCAAGTTTTCCTCTTTGACACAAATGATATTGATGCTTTGGTTTTGTAAGGAAAGCTTTTTATACCTCTATTTTGCTTAAAATCAAAGTTCATCTATCAAAAAAAGAAAAACATGGATTCTTGCGATAATCTTAATTATTTTCACGAGTTGCCACTGTAAGCACATTCTCCTCATTGTGATAACACAATATTGATTCATCAGTTTTGCAAGAAGAACTTTTCTTTCCCTATTTTTCACAAAGTCAATATTTAGCCATCAAAAGACAAAAATGGATTCTTGCAAAAATCTCCATTATTTTCAATATTCGATACCATAAATGCATTCTCCTTATTAGAATACATGATATTGATGCTTTGATTTTAAAAGAAAAGCTTTTTTTCCCTCATTCCCTTTAGAATCATTTGTCAAAGGAGACAAAATGGATTCTCGTAACAATCTCCATTTTTTTGATTATTGGGCACCATAAATACATTCGCTTTGGTGGGATACGTGATATTGATACTTGCATTTTGCAAGAAAAGCTTTTCTTTTCTCCATTTTCCTTGGAATCAAAGTTCATCCATCAAAAGAGGCAGACATGGATTCTGGTAATAATCTTGATTCTTTTTAAGATTCACCACTATAAACACATTTTTTTCATGGGGATACATGATATTAAAGTTTTGGTTTTACCAAAAAAGCTTTACTTTTCTCCATTTTTCTAAGAATCAAAGTTTATACATCAAAAGAAACAAACATGGATCCTTATAATAGTCTCCACTATTTTCATAAGCTACCACCTTAAAGGCATTCTCTTTATTGGGATACAAAATACTGACGCATAGATTTTGGAAGAAAAACTTTTCCTTCCCTATTTTCCTTAAAATCAATGTTTATCGATCAAAAGAGACAAACATGGATTCTTAGAATAATCTCTATACTTTCATGATTTAGCACAATAAACAAGTTCTCCTCGTTGGTTTACATGATGTTAATGCTTTGGTTTTACAAGAAAAGCGTTTCTTTCCTCTATTTTCCTTAAAAAAAGGTTTGTCTATCAAAGAAGATAAGCATGGACTTTTGTAATAATTACCATTCTTTTCATGATTGGGCACATTGACCAAGTTTTCCTTATTTGTATAAACGATATCGATGCTTTGGTTTTACAACGAAAGCTTTTCATTCCTCCATTTTCCTAAGAATCAAAGTTCATATGTCAAAAGGACAAACATGGATCCTTGTAATAGTATCAACTATTTTCATATGTTGCCACCATAAAAGCATTCTCTTCATTAGGATACACAATATTGATGGATTAATTTTGGAAGAAAAGCTTTTCCTTTCTTTATTTTTCTTGAAATCATTATTTATCGGTCAAAAGGGACAAGCATAGATTCTTGGAATAATCTCCACTATTTTCATGATTTGGCACCATAAACGCATTCTCCTCATTGGGTTATGTGATGTTGATGCATTGGTTTTACAAGAAAAGCATTTTTTTCCTTTATTTTCCTTAAAAAATGTTTGTTTGTCAAAGGAGGCAAACATGGATTCTTGGAAGAATTACCATTCTTTTTAGGATTAGGCACCGTGACCAAGTTTTCCTCTTTGGTATAAACGATATTGATGCTTTTTTTTTACAAGAAAAACATTTCTTTCCCCTATTTTCCTTAAAAAAATGTTTATCCGTCAAAGGAGACAAACATGGATTCTTGTAATAAATACCATTATTTCCATGATTGGGCACAACGACCAAGTTTTCCTTATTGGTATAAACAATATTGAGGCTTTGGTTTTGCAAGGAAAGCTTTTCATTCCTCTATTTTACTAAGAATCAAAGTTCAAATGTCAAAAGAGACAAACATTGATCCTTGCAATAGTTTGCACTATTTTCATGAGTTGCCACCTTAAAAGCATTCTCCTCACTAGGATAGACCATATTGATACATTGATTTTGGAAGAAAAATTTTTCCTTTCTCTATTTTCCTTAAAATCAATATTTATCCATCGAAAGGGACAAACATCAATTTTTAGAATAATCTCCATTTTTTATGATTTGGCACCATAAACGTGTTCTCCTTATTGGGTTACATCATATCGATGTTTTGATTTTACAAGAAAAGCATTTTTTCTTTAATTTTCTTAAAAAGTATTTGTCCATCACAAAAAAGAAACATGAATTCTTGGAAGAATTACCATTATTTTCACGATTGGGCACTGTGACCAAGTTATACTCTTTGGTATAAACAATATTGATGCTTTGGTTTTGCAAGGAGAGCTTTTCATTCCTCCATTGTGCTTAGAATCAAAGTTTATCCGTAAAAAAAAGGATTCTTGCAATAATCTTAATTACTTTCATGAGTTGCCATCGTAAGCACATTCTCCTCATGATACACAATATAGATTCATCAGTTTTGCAAGAACAAATTTTTTTTCCCTAGATAAGCCTAAATATAAACATTTGGCCCAATCACTAAATAACTCACTTATAAGCCTAAAGCAAGTTAACGAAACATGGTTAATTGAAGCCCCACTTCCTTCTTGAAATCCAAGTCCACTCCATCTACATCTTTAGCTTCTTGTATGAATAGCTTCTTGATTAGTACTTGCACATCTTTTTATAGTTGGTTAGCTCGAGCTCGTGTAAGAGGTTCACTCAACAATTGGAAGTCCTTTGGAACATCATCTACGTTGTCTTGCATTAGATAGATCACATCAAATCTTGTAATAATCTTTACTATTTTCATGAGTCATAGCCATAAACGCATTCTCCTCTTTGCGATACATAAATATTGATGCATCAGCTTTGCAAGAAAAGTTTTTCCCTCCTTTATTTTCCTTGAAATCAATATTTATTCATCAAAAGAGACAGACATGGATTCTTGTAATAATCACCATTCTTCTCATGATTTGGCACCATAAACACATTCTCCTCATTAAGATACATGATATCAATGCTTTAGTTTTGTAAGAAAAGATGTCATTTCCTCTATTTGCTTTAGAATCAAAGTTTGTCCTTAAAAAATGACAAAATGGATTCTTGTAATAATCCCTATTATTTTCAAAATTTGGCACCGCGAATGCATTTTCCTCATTGGGATATGTGATATTGAAACCTTCATTTGATAAGAAAAGTTTTTCTTTCCTCTATTTTCCTTAGAATCAAAATCGATCTACCAAAATAGACAAAATGGATTCTGGTAATAATCCCCATTCTTTTGTTTATTGGCACCGTAAACACATTCTCCTCGTTAGGATACACGACGTTGATGTTTTATTTTGTAGGAAAAGCTTTTCTTTTCACCATTTTCCTTAGAATTCGATAATAATCTCTATTCTTTTGATTATTAGGCACCATAAACACATTCTCCATATTGGGATAGATGATATTGAAGGTTTTGTTTTACCGAAGAGGCTTTCTTTTCCTCCATTTTCCTTAAAATCAAAGTTTATTTGTTAAAAGAGACAAACAAGGATTCTTATAATGATCTCCATTATTTTCATGATTCGCTACCGTAAATGCATTCTCCTCATTCGATTACACAATATTGATGCATTGGTTTTTCAAAAAAAGGCTTTTTTGTCCCTTATTTTCATTAGAATCAAAGTTCATCTATCAAGAAAGACAAAATGGATTCTTGTAATAATCTCTATTCTTTTGATAATTAGGTATCATAAACATGTTCTTCTTATTGGGATACATAATATTGATGCTTTCATTTTGCATGAAAAGTTTTGTTTCCTTCATTTTCCTTAAAATCAAAGTTCATTGTGAAAAGAGAGAAATTAAATTCTTGTAGTAATCTCCATTCTTTTGATTATTGGGCACCATAAACACATTTGCCTCATTGGGATACATGATATTAAAGCTTTTTTTCCCTTCTATTTCCCTTATAATGAAAATGTTTCATCAAAAGAGACAAATAGGGATTCTTGTAATACTCTTCTTTATTTTCATGATTCACCACCATAAACGCGTTTTCCTTATTGGAATACATAATATTGATGCATTAGTTTCGCGAAAAGGCTTTCTTTCCTCTTTTTTCCATAAAATTAGTGTTTGCCTATCAAAAGAGATAAACATGGATTTTTGTAATAATCTCAATTATTTTCATGATTTAAAACCATGAACACATTGTTCTTAATGAGATACAATATTAATGCTTTGATTTTGGCATAAAAGCTTTTTTTTGTCTATTTTCCCTAAAATCGATGGTTGTTTGTCAAAAAAGAAAAACATGGATTCTTGTAATAATTATCATTCCTTTCATGATTGGGTTTTCTTCATCGGGATACACAATATTGATGCTTCAGTTTTCCAAGAAAAGCTTTTCTTGCCCCTATTTTTCGTAAAATTAAAGTTTATCTGTAAGAAAAGAAAAACATGGGTTCTTGTAATAATCTACTTTCTTTCAATTCTTGGCACCATAAACATGTTCACCTCACAGGGATACAAGATACTAAAGCTTTTGTTTTGTAGTAAAAGGTTTTTTCCCTTCATTTTCCTTGGAATTAAAATTTGTTCATCAAAAGAGACAAACATGGATTCTTGTAATAATCTACATTATTTTCATGATTTGCCACTATAAACGCATTCTCCTTATTGGGACACACTATATTTTTCCATTGGCTTTGCAAGAAGAGCTTTTCTTTCCTTTATTTTCCTTAAAGTTAATGTTTGCCTGTCAAAAGAGAAAAACGTAGATTCTTGTAATAATCTCCATTATTTTCATGATTCAACACCATAAATGCATTTTTTCTCATTAAGATACACAATATTAATGTTTTGCTTTTGGTGGGAAAACTCTTTTTTTCTACTTTCCTTAAAATTAATGTTTGTCTTTCAGAAGAGATAAACATATATTGATATAGTAATTGCCATTCTTTTCACGATTAGGGCACCGTGAACACATTTTCCTCATTGGTAGACATCATATTGATGCTTTGGTTTTGTGAGCAAAACTTTTTTTCCTCTATTTTCCCTAGAATTAAAGTTCATCAGTAAAAAGAGACAAAATGGATTCCTACAATAATCTATATTCTTTTAATTATTAGGAAGCATGAAAACTTTTCTTTTAATTATTCGGAAGCATGAAAACTTTCTCCTCATTAGAATACACAATATGGATGCTTTCATTTTGTAGTAGAAGCTTTTGTTACCTTTATTTTCTTTAGAATCAAAGTTTGTCCATCAAAGAGACAAACTTGGATTCTTGTAATAGTCTCCACTATTTCCATGAGTCACTACCATAAAAACATTCTTCTCATTGCAATACAAAGATACTGATGCATCAGTTTTACAAGAAAAGCTTTTCCCTCCTCTATTGTCCTTAAAATCAATGTTTATTCATTAAAAGAGGCAAACATGGATTCTTGTAATAATCTCCATTCCTCTCATGATTTGGCACCATAAACACATCTTCCTCATTAGGATACATGATATCGATGCTTCAGTTTTGCAAGAAAAGCTTTTTTTCCTTTATTTGCTTTAGAATCAAAGTTTATCCATCAAAAGTAACAAACATGGATTCTTATAATAATCCCCATTATTTTCATAATTTGGCACCATGAACGCATTTACCTCATTAGGATACATGATATTGAAAGTTTGGTTTTGTAAGAAAAGTTTTTCTTTCCTCCATTTTCCTTAGAATCAAAGTTCATCTATCAAAAAAGACAAAATAGATTTTGGTAATAATCCTTATTCTTTTATTATTGGCACCATAAACATGTTCTCCTCATTAGGATACACGACATGGATGCTTTCATTTTGTAGGAAAAGCTTTTCTTCTCGCCATTTTTCTTAGAATCAAGGTTCATCTATGAAAAAAAACAAAATGGGTTACTACAATAATCTCCATTCTTTATACTATTGGGCACCATAAACACGTTTTCCATATTAGGATAGATGATATTAAAGATTTTGTTTTGTAGGAAAAGATTTTTTTCTTTTATTTTCCTTAAACTCAAAGTTTGTCCATCACAAGAGACAAACAAGGATTCTTGTAATAATCTCCATTATTTTCATAATTCGCTACCATAAATGCGTTTTCCTTATTGGGTTACACAATATTGATGTGTTAGTATTCCAAGAAAAGCTTTTCTTTCCACTATTTTCCTTAATTGATGTTTATCTGTCAAAAGAGACAAACATGGATTCTTGTAATAATCTCCATTATTTTCATGATTAACTACAGTAAATGCATTTTCCTAATTGGGTTACATAATATTGATGTGTTAGTTTCACAAGAAAAGCTTTTCTTCCGTCTATTTTCCTTAAAATTGATGTTTGTTTGTCAAAAGAGACAAACATGGATTCTTGTAATAATTACCATTCTTTTCATGATTAGGCACTGTGAACAAGTTTTCCATATTGCGATACACTATGTTGATGCTTTGGTTTTGTAAGAGAAGCTTTTCTTACCTTTATTTTCCTTAAAATCAAAGTTCATTCATCAAATAAGACAAATGTGACTTCCTGCAATAATCTACTTTCTTTTGATTATTGGGCACCATAGCATGTTCTTCTTATTAGGATGTACAATATATTAAAACTTTTGTTTTGTAAGAAAAGCTTTCTTTCCTCAATTTTTTTTGAATCAAAGTTTATTCGTCAAAATAGACGAACATGGATTCTTGTAAAAATCTCCATTATTTTCAAGATTCACCACCACAAACATGTTTTCATCATTGGGATATAGAATATCAATGCATTGGTTTTGCAAGAAAAGGTTTTTTCACCTATTTTACTTAAAATTAATGTTTTCCCATCAAAAGAGACAAACATGGATTCTTGCAATAATCTTTATTTTCTCATGATTCAACAGCATAAACACATTTTCCTCATTAGGATACAAAATATTGATGTTTCAGTTTTGCAAGAAAAGCTTTCTTTCCTTTATTTTTCCTTAGAATTCAAACTTTATTTGTCAAAAGAGACAAACATGGATTCCTACAATAATCTCTATCATTTTCATGATTCACCACCATAAATGCATTCTTTTCATTGGGATACACAATATTGATACTTTAGTTATGCAAAAAATTCCTCTATTTTCCTTTAATTCAATGTTTGTCTGTCAAAAGAGACGAACATGGATTTTTGTAATAATGTCCACTCTTCCCATGATTTGGCACCATAAACACATTCTCCTTATTAGGATACATGATATCGATGCTTCGATTTTGTAAGAAAGCTTTTTTTCCCTCTATGTCCTTTAGAATCGAAGTTCATACATCAAAAGTGACAAACATGGATTCTTATAATAATCCCCACTATTTTCATGATTTAGCACGATGAACGCATTCTCCTCATTGGGATACCTGATACTAAAACTTTGGTTTGCAAGAAAAGTTTTTCTTTGCTCCATATTGCTTAGCATCAAAGTTCATCTCCATTCTTTTGATTATTGGGAACCATAAACATATTCTCCTCATTGGGATGCATGATATTGATGCCTTTATTTTGTAGGAAAAGTTTTTGCTTCCTCTATTTTTCTTAGAATCACGGTTTATCTATCAAAAGAGACAAAATGGATTCCTATAGTGGTCTCTATTCTTTTGATTATTGGCCACCATAAACATGTTATCCTCATTGTGATAGATGATATTAAAGGTTTTTTTTGCAAGAAAAGCTTTTTTTCCTCCATTTTCCTTAGAATCAAAAGTTTGCCTGTCAAAAGAAACAAACATGGATTCTTATAATAATCTCCACTATTTTCATGATTCGCTATCATAAACGCATTCCCCTTATTAGGTTACACAATATTGATGTGTTAGTTTTGCAAGAAAAGCTTTTATTTCCTCTATTTTCTTTAAAATCGATGTTTCTCTGTCAAAAGAGACATACATGGATTCTTGTAATAATTACCATTCTTTTCATGAAAGGGCACTATGAACAAGTTTTCCTCATTAGGATACACAATGTTGGTGCTTTGATTTTACAGGAAAAGCTTTTCTTGCCCTCATTTTCCTTATAATTAAATTTCATTAGGCAAAGGGGACAAATAAGCATTCTTGCAATAATCTATTTTCTTTTGATTATTAGGCACCATAAACATGTTTTCTCATTGGGATATAGGATATTGAAGCTTTTGTTTTGCAAGAAAAACTGTTCATTCCTTCATTTTCTTTAGAACCAAAATTTATCCATCAAGGTAAATGGGCATGGATTCTTGTAATAATCTCCGTTATTTTCATGATTCACTACCATAAACATATTCTCCTCATTGGAATACACAATATCGATGCATTGGTTTTGCAGGAAAAGCTTTTTTTTCCCTCTATTTTGCTTAAAATCAATGTTTCCTTGTCAAAAGAGATAAACATGGATTCTTGTAATAATCTCCATTTTTTCAGGATTTGACACTATAAACACATTCTTCTCAATGGGATACATAATTTTGATACTTTAGTTTTGCAGGAAAAGCTTTTCTTCCCTTCATTTTGCTTAGAATCAAACTTCATTTATCAAAGAAGACAAACATGGATCTTTGCAATAATCTTTATCATTTTCATGATTCGCCACCATAAACGCATTCTCCTCTTTAGGATACACAATATTGATACTTTAGTTATGAAAGAAAAGCTTTTCCTTCTTCTATTTTCCATAAAATCAATATTTGTTCGTCAAAAGAGACAAACATAGATTCTTATAATAATTTCTATTTTTCTTATGATTTGGCTCTATAAACACATTCCTCTCATTTGGATGCATGATGTTAATGTTATGATTTTGCAAGGAAAGCTTTTTTTACCTCTATTTTGCTTAGAATCAGGGTTCATCCATCAAAAGAGATAAACATCGATTCCTATAATAATCACTATTATTTTCATTATTTGGCTACATAAACCACATTCTCCAGACTGTGATACATAATCCTATTGCTTTGCTTTTGCAAGAGAAGTTTTTTTCCTCTATTTTTCTTAAAATGAAAGTTAATTTACCAAAAAAGAAAAAATGGATTCTTGTAATAATCTCTATTCTTTTGAATATTGGGCGCCATAAACAAGTTCTCCTTGTTGGGATACATGATATTGATGTATTTGCTTTGTAAGTAAACCTTTTCTTTCTTTAATTTTTTTAAATCAAAGTTCACCTGTCAAAAGAGACAAACATGGATTCTTGCAATAATATCCATTATTTTCATGATTTACCACCATAAATGCATTCTCCTCATTATGATACATAATATTAATGCTTTTGTTTTGTAGGAAAAGCTTTTTTTCCTCTATTTTCCTTATAATTAAAGTTTGTCCATCAAAAGGGACAAACTCGAATTCTTAGAATGATCTCCACTGTATCCATGATTCAACACCATAAATGCATTGTTCTTATTGAGATGCACAATATTGATGCCTTGGTTTCGCAAGAAATGCATTTTTTCCCTTTATTTTCCATAAAATCAATTTTTGTTTGTCAAAAGAGACAACCATGGATTCTTGTGATAATTACCATTATTTTCATTATTGGGCACTACGAACAAGTTTTCCTCATTGGGACACAAAATACTGATGTTTTGGATTTTCAAGAAAAGCCTTTCTTGCCCTCATTTTCCTTAAAATCAAAGTTTATCAATAAAAAAGACAAACATAGATTCTTGTAATAATCTTTTTTTTTACTAGTGGGCACCGTAAGCACATTTTCCTCATTAGCATACACAATATTAAAGCTTTTGTTTTGCAAGAAAAGCTTTTCTTTCTTTCATTTTCCTTAGAATTAAAGTTTGTCCATCAAGAGAGACAAACTTAGATTCTTCTAATAATCTCCATTATTTTCACAATTCACCACCATAAATGCATTCTCCTGAATGGGGTACACAATATTGATGCATTGTTTTTGGAAGAAAAGCTTTTCCCACCTCTATTTTCCTTAAAACTAATGTTTGTATGTTAAAAGAGACAAACATGGATTCTTATAAACATCTCCATTCCTCTTATGATTCAGCACATTAAACACATTCTCCTCATTATGATACATGATATCAATGCTTTGGCTTTGCAAGAAAAGCTTTTTTTTCCTCTATTTTTTTGAATCAAAGTTCATTCCTTAAAAGAGACAAACATGGATTCTTGTAGGAATCCCCACTATTTTCATGATTCTTCATAATAAATGCATTTTTCATTGGGATACATGACATTGATACTTTGGTTTTGCGAGAAAAGTTTTTTTCCTCCATTTTCATTAGTATGATAGTTCATCTGTCAAAAGAGATAAAATGAATTCTTGTAATATTCTCAATTCTTTTGATAATTAGACGCCATAAATATGTTCTCCTCATTGGGATACACAATATTTATGCTTTCATTTTGCAAGAAAGGCTTTTATTTCTTTTATTTTCATTATAATCAAAGTTCATTTGTCAAAAGAGACCAATAGATTCTTTTAATAATCTCCATTCTTTTGATTACCGGGCACCATAATCATGTTTGCCTTGTTAGATACTTGATATTGAAGCTTTTGTTTTGCTGGAAAGCTTTTTTTTCCACAATTTTCCTTAGAATCAAAGTTTTTTTCATCAAAATAGACAAGTATGGATTCTCATAATAATCTCTATTATTTTCATGATTCACCACCATAAATGCATTCTACTCATTAGTATGCATAATATTGATGCATTGGTTTCTTAAAAAAAGCTTTTCTTTCATCTACTTTCTTTAAAATCAATGTTTTCCCTTTAAAAGAGACAAATAAGGATTTTTGTAATATTCTCCATTATTTTCATGATTTGAAACCATAAACACATTCTTCTTATTAGGATACAAAATATTAATGCGTTGGTTTTGACAAAGAAGCTTTTTTTCTCTATTTCCTTAAAATCGATGGTTGTCTGTTAAAAGAGATAAACACTGATTCTTGTAATAATTACCATTCCTTTCATGATTGGGCACTGTGAACAAGTTTTCTTCATTGGGATACATAATATTGATGCTTTGATTTTTGAAGAAAAGCTTTTCTTGCCCCCATTTTCCTTAAAATCAAAGTTTATCTGTCAAAAAAGATAAATAAAAATTCTTGTAATAATCTATTTTTTTATTACTAGGCACCATAAATATGTTCTTCTCATTAGTATACATAACATTGGGGTTTTTGTTTTGCAAGAAAAGCTTTTCTTTCCTCCATTTTCCTTAGAATCAAAGTTTGTCCGTCAAAAGAGACAAACGTGGATTATGGTAATAATCTCCATTATTTTTATGATTCGATACCATAAACACATTCTTGTCATTGGGATACATGACATTGATCTTTGGTTTTGCAAGAAAAGCTTTTCCCCCTAAATTTTCATTTGAATCAATGTTCACCTACCAAAAAAAGACAAAATGGATTCTTATAATAACCTCTATTCCTATCATTATTGGGCACCATAAACACGTTTTCTATTTTGGGATATTCAACGTGATGCTTTATTTTTGCAAGAAAAGATTTTCTTTCATCTATTTTGCTTAGAATCAAAGTTTTTCTATCAAAAGCAGCAAACTTAGATTCTTGTAATAATTTCCATTATTTTCATGGGTCGGTACCATAATGCATTGTCTGCATTGGGATACATAATATTGATGCATTGGTTTTGCTAGTAAAGCTTTTTCCTCCTCTATTTTCCTTAAAGTTAATGTTTATCCCTCAATAGAGACAAACATGGATTCTTGTAATAATCTTCATTCTTTTCATGATTTAGCACCATAAACACATTCTACTCATTGGGATACATGATATCGATGCTTTAGTTTTGCAAGAAAAGCTTTTCTTTCCTCCATTTTCTTTATAATCAAAGTTTATTCGCCAAAATTGACAAATATGGATTTTTGTAATAATCTTCATTGTTTTCATGATTCAAAACCATAAACACATTTTTCTCATTGAGGTACACAATATTGATACTTTTGTCTTGGCAGAAAAGCTTTTCTCTTCTCTATTTTTCCTAAAATAGAGGGTTGTCTATCAAAAAAAGACAAACAAGGATTCTTCTAATAATTACCATTCCTTTCATGATTGGGCACTATGAAAAAGTTTTCTTCTTTGGGATACATAATATTGATGCTTTGGTTTTCCAAGAAAAGCTTTTCTTGCCTTTATTTTCCTTGGATCAAAGTTTATCCATAAAAAAAGACAAACATAAGTTCTTGTAATAATATGCTTTCTTTAGATTACTGGGCATCATAAACACGTTCTCCTCATTGAGATACGTGATATTGAGGCTCTTTGTTTTGTAGGAAAAGTTTTTTTTTCTTTATTTTTGTTAGAATTAAAGTTTGCCCATCAATAGAGATAAACTTGGGTTGTTGTGATAATCTCAATTGTTTTCATGATTTGCCACTCTAAACGCATTCTTCTCATTAGGACATACTGTATTTTTGTGTTAGCTTTGCAAGACAAGCTTTCCTTTCCTCTATTTTCCTTATAGTCAACATTTGCCCTTCAAAAGAGACAAACATAGTCTTGTAATAATCTCTATTATTTTCATGATGCAACACCATATACACATTTTTCTCATTGAGATACACAACATTAATGCTTTGGTTTGGACAGGAAAGCTTTTATTTTTTCTACTTTCCTTAAAATCAATGTCTTTCTTATAATAATTACCTTTCTTTTCATGATGGGCACTGTAAAAAAGTTTTCCCCATTGGTATACATGATATTGATGCTTTGTTTTTGCAAGAAAAGCCTTTCTTTCCTCCATTTTCCTTAGAATCAAAGTACATCCATGAAAAAAGATAATGGATTTTTATAATAATCTAAATTCTTGTGATTATTGGGCACTAGAAATACATTCTTCTTATTGGGATACATGATATTGATGCTTTCCTTTTGCAAGAAAAGCTTTTCATTTCACCATTTTCCTTACAATCAAAGTTATTCCATAAAAAAGGATAAACTTTGATTCCTATAATTATCTCAATTATTTTCATGATTTGCCACTATAAATGCATTATCCTCATTAGGATACACAATACTAATACATTAGTTTCGTAAAAAAAAAAAAAGCTTTTCTTTCCTCTATTATCCTTAACATCATTGTTTGCCTGTCAAAACAGACAACATGGATTTTCATAGTAATCTCCATTATTTTCATGATTGGATACCATAAACACAATTTTCTCATTGAGATACATAATATTGATGCTTTGGTTTTAACAAAAAAGCTTTTCCTTTCCCTATTTTCCTTAAAATCGATATTTGTTTATCAAAAGAGACAAACATAGATTCTTGTAATAGTTACCATTCCTTTCATGATTAGGTAGTGTTAACAAGTTTTCCTCATTGGGATACAAAATATTAATGCTTTGGTTTTCCAAGAAAAGCTTTTCTTGCCCCCATTTTCCTTAAAATTAAAGCTCATCCGATAAAAAAAAATGGATTCCTATAATAATCTGCTTTTTTTTATTGCTAGCCACCATAAACACATTTTTCTCATTGGGATACATGATATTAAGGCTTTTGTTTTTTAGGAAAAGCTTTCTTTCCTCTATTTTCATTAGAATCAAAGCTTGTCCATAAAAAAAGACAAACATGGATTCTTGAAATAATTACCATTCCTTTCATGATTGGGCACTGTGAACAAGTTTTCTTCTTTAGGATACACAAATTGATGCTTTGGTTTTTTAAGAAAAGCTTTTCCTGCTCGTATTTTCCTTATAATCAAAGTCCATCCGTTAGCAAAAACAAACAATGGTTCTTGTAATAATTTGCTTTCTTTTGATTACTAGGCACCATAAACACATTTTTCTCATTAGGATACACGATATTAAGGCTTTTTGTTTTGTAGGAAAAGCTTTTTTTCCTTTATTTTCATTAGAATCAAAGTTTGTCTATCAAAAGAGACAAACATGGGTTCTTGTAATAATCTCAATTATTTTCATGATTCGCCATTATAAATGCATTCTCCTCATTGCAACACACTATATTTTTGCATGGGCTTTGCAAGAAAAGCTTTCCTTTTCTCTATGTTCCTTAAAGTCAATGTTTGCCTTTCAAAAGATACAAACATAGATTCTTGTAATAATCTCCATTATTTTCATGATACAACACCATACACAATTTTTCTCATTGAGAGACACAATATTGATGCTTTGGTTTTGATAGCAAAGCTTTTCTTTTCTTTATTTTCCTTAAAATCGATGTTCTTCTTATAATAATTACCTTTCTTTTCATGATTAGGCACTGTGAACAAGTTTTCCTCATTGGTCTACATGATATTGATGCTCTAGTTTTGCAAGAAAAGCCTTTGTTTCCTCTATTTTCCTTTGAATCAAAGCTCATCCGTCAAAAAAGACAAAATGGATTCTTATAATAATCTATATTCTTTTGATTATTAGGCACCATAAACACATTTTTCTCATTAGGATACATGATATTGACGTTTTTGTTTTGCAAGAAAAGCTTTGTTTTCACTATTTTCCTTAAAATCAAAGTTTGTCCATAAAAAAACAAACTTTGATTTTTGTAATAATCTTGATCATTTTCATGATTTGCCATTATAAATGCATTCTCCTCATTGGGATACATAATATTGATGCATTGGTTTTGCAAAAAAAGCTTTTCATTCCTCTATTTTCATTAAAATCAAAGTTTGTTTGTCAAAAGAGACAAACATGGATTTTTATAATATCTCTATTCTTTTTATGATTCAGCATTGTAAACATACTCTGCATTGGGATACATGATGTCGATGCTATAGTTTTGCAAGAAAAGCTTTTCTTTCCTCTATTTTCTTTAGAATCAATGTTTATCCATAAAAAGGGACAAACTCGGATTCTTATAATAATCTCCATTGTTTTCATGATTCAACACCATAAACATATTCTTTTCATTGAGATACACAGTATTGACGTTTTGGTTTCACAAGAAATGCTTTTCTTTTCTCAAGTTCTTTAAAATCGATTTTTTTGTCAAAAGAGACAAACATTGATTCTTGTAATAATTACCATTTTTCTTTTTATTGGGCACCATGAACAAGTCTTCTTTAAGGGGATACAAAATATTGATGCTTTAGTTTTCAAAGAAAAGCTTTTCATGCCCCTATTTTTCTTAGAATCAAAGTTCATCTGTCAAAATGACAAACATCGATTCTTGTCACAATCTACTTTTTTTTATTACTATGCACCATAAACACGTTCTCGTCATTGGGATAGTGATATTGAAACTTTCATTTAGTAAGAAAAGCTTTTCTTTTCTCTATTTTCCTAAGAATCAAAGTGTGTCCCTCAAAAGAGACAAACTTAGATTTTTCTAATAATCTCCATTATTTTCATGATTGACAACCATAAACACATTCTCTTCAGTAGGATAAATAATATTGATGCATTGGTTTGCAAGAAAAACTTTTTCCTTCTTTATTTTCCTTAAAATCAATGGTTATCTGTCAAAAGAGACAAACATGGATTCTTGAAATAATCTCCTTTTTTCTCATGAATCAGCACCATAAACATATTCTCCTCATTAGGATAGATGAAATAAATGGTTTAGTTTTGCAAGAAAAGCTTTTCTTTCCTCCACTTTCTTTTGAATCAAAATTCATCCACCAAAAGAGACAAACATTTATTTTTGTAATAATCACCATTATTTTCATGATTTGGCAGAATAAACACTTACTCCTCATTGGGATACATGACATTGATACTTTGGTTTTACAAGAAAAATTTTTCTCTCCTCCATTTTCATTAGAATCAAAGTTTATATATTAAAAGATACCAAATGGATTCTTGTAATAATCTCTATTCTTTTGATAATAGGACACAATAAACATGTTCTCCTTATTAAGATACATGATATTGATGTTTTTGTTCTATAGGAAAAGCTTTTGTTTCCTTTATTTTTCTTACAGTTAAAGTTCACTTGTCAAAAGAGACAAAATGGATTCTTATAATAAATTCCATTCTTTTGATTTTTAGGCTCCATAAACAAGTTCACCTTGTTAGGATATATGATATTGAAGATTTTGTTTTGTAGGAAAAGCTTTTTTCCCTCTATTTTCCTTGGAATCAAAGTTTATCCATCAAAAGAGAAAAGCATGGATTCTAGTAATAATCTCTATTATTTTCATGATTCACCACCATAAACGCATTATCCTTATTGGGATACAAAATATTGATGCATTGGTTTTGCAAGAAAAGCTTTTCGTCCCTCTATTTTCCTTAACATCAATGTTTGCCCATTAAAAGAGACAAACATGGATTTTAATAATAATTTTAATTATTTTCATGATTCAACACTATAAACACATTTTCTCATTAAGATACACAATATTGATGCTTTGGTTTTGATAGAAAAACTTTTCTTGCCCCATTTTCCTTAGAATCAAAGTTCATCCATAAAAAAAGACAAACAAGGATTCATGTAATAATCTGCTTTTTGTTTAATGGGCACTATAAACACATTCACCTCATTGGGATACACAATATTGAGGCTTTTTTTTGCTGGAAAAGCTTTCTTTCCTACATTTTCCTTTGAATCAAAGTTTCTTTGTTAAAAGAGGCAAACATGGATTCTTGTAATAATCTCCATTATTTTCTTGATTCAATACCATAAACATAATATTCTCATTGGGATACATGATATTGATGTTTGGTTTTGCAAGAAAAGTTTTTGTCCCTCAATTTTCCTTTAAATCAAAGTTCGTCTATCAAAAGAGACAAAAAGGATTCATACAATAATCTCCACTCTTTTCATGATTGGGCACCATAAACATGTTATCCTCTTTAGGATACTTGACATTGATGCTTTAGTTTTGCAGGAAAAGCTTTTCTTTCCTCCATTTTCCTTAGAATCAAACTTCATTATCAGAGGAGGCAAACATGGATTCTTGCAATAAGCTCTATTATTTTCATGATTCATCACCAGAAACACATTTTCCTTATTAGGACATACAATATTGGTTCATTGGTTTGGCAATAAAAGCTTTTCTTTCCTCTAGTTTCCTTAAAATCAATGTTTGCCTATCAAAAGAGACAAACATGGATTATTGCAATAATCTCCATTATTTTCATGATTCGACACCATAAGTGCATTTTTCTCATTGAGATACACAATGCTTTGGTTTTGACAGAAAAGCTTTTATTTTCCCTATTTTTCTTAAAATTGATGGTTGTCTGTTAAAAAGGACAAACACAGATTCTTATAATAATTACCATTTTTTCATGATTAGGTGTTGTGAGCAAGTTTTCCTTATTAGGATACACAATATTGATGCTTTGGTTTTCAAAGAAATCTTGCCCCTATTTTCCTCTGAATCAAAGTTCATCAGTTAAAAAAGACAAACATGGATTCTTGTAATAATCTACTTTCTTTTTATTACTGGGCACCATAAACATATTATCATCGTTAGGATACACAATATTGAGGCTCTTGTTCTACAGGAAAAACTTTACTTTCCCCTATTTTCCTTCGAATGAAAGTTTATCTGTCAAAAGAGATAAACATGGGTTTTTGTAATAATCTCCATTATTTTCATGATTCCATACTATATACACATTCTTCTTGATGTGTCGTATCATGGTTGGCGTAAGTTAGTAGGCCTATAAGAGGAGGAGTTTGAGTATACAGGCCCAATCACATGATCAAGGGCTAAAAAAGTCAACTTGGTGTATTATGTGCTCGATAAAGAAGATCCTTAAAGATTTTAGAATTCTTCTTGAGCCAGAAAGTCAGCAGCATGCAAATTAGGAAAATTTTTAGTGTCCAAATTATTATTTAATTCCTAAGGCTTTATTTTTTAGAAAGGTTTTAATTCTTTAGCTTGGAAGAAAATTAATTCCATTCACTATTTCTTTTCTTGTAAAGGCCTTTGGCCAAATCCTCTACTATAAATAAAGGACCTTATGCTTGTTTATGGGACATGCAGAGTTGATCAATAAAGTAACTAATTATTTTCAATTCTTTTCTCCTATCCAAGTCCTCTTGGTGGCAGGTGTGTAAGACTTGTCTTTTAGGTTTCTCATCCATGAAAGTGGCACCCAACCTTTGTATTAATTATGGCGAGGATTCTTATCAATCAATCAAGGTTTATTCCTTCCATCCTTCTAACTTTTAGATTTTAGATTTTATTTTCTCTTATTTTCATTTTAAACCATTAGAGACCTATTTCCATTGAGTTTTATTTTTATAAAGCTTATCACTTCTCATTGGGATACATGATTTTGATGCTTTGGCTTTGTCAGAAAAGTTTTTTTTGCTCAATTTTCCTTTGAATCAAAGTTCATCTGTCAAAAGAGATAAAATGCATTCCTACAATAATCTCTATTTTTTTCATGATTATCCACCAAAAAACACATTCTCCTCTTTAGGATACGTGACATTGAGGCTTTAGTTTTGTAGGAAAAGCTTTTTTTTCCTCTATTTTCCTTAAAATCAAACTTCACTCGTTAGAGGAGGCAAACATGGATTGTTGCAATAATCTCTATTATTTTCATGATTCGTCACTAGAAATGCATTCTCCTCATTGGGACACATAATGTCAATTCATTGGTTTGCAAGAAAAGTTTTTTCTTTCATCTATTTTCCTTAAAATCAATATTTACTCGTCAGAAGAGATAAACATGGATTCTTGCAATAATCTCCATTATTTTAATGATTTGACACCATAAATGTATTTCTCATTGAGATACACAATATTAATGTTTTGGTTTCAATAGAAAAGCTTTTCTTTTCTCTATTTTCTTTAAAATCGATGGATGTTTGTCAAAAGAGACAAACCCAGATTCTTGTAATAATTACCATTCTTTTCATGATTGGGCACTATGAACATTTTTTTCTTGTTTGTATACATGATATTGATGCTTTGGTTTTGCAAGAAAAGCTTTTATTTCCTCTATTTTCCTTAAAACCAAAGTTCATCAGTCAAAAAAGATAAAATGGATTCCTATAATAATCTAAATTCGTTTGATTATTGGGCACCTAAACACATTCTCCTTGCAGAGATACAAGTTATTGATGCTTTTGTTTTGCAGGAAAAGTTTTTCTTTTCTCCATTTTCCTTAGAATCAAACTTTGACCATCAATACAGATAAACTTGGATTCGTGTAATAATGTCCATTATTTTCATGATTTGCCACCATAAATGCATTCTCCTCATTGGGATACATAATATTGACGCATTTGTTTTTCAAGAAAAACTTTTCCCTTTTGTATTTTCCTTAAAATCTTTGTTCGTTAAAAACAACAAACATGGATTCTTGTAATAATCTCTATTCTTCTCATAAGTCAGCACCATTAACATATTTTTCTCATTGGGATACATGATATCAATGCTTTGGTTTTACAAGAAAAGGCTTTTTTTCCTCTATTTTCTTTAAAGTCAAAGTTTATCCATCAAAATAGACAAACATGGATTCTTGTAATAATCTATATTATTTTCAATATTTAGCACCATAAACACATTCTCCTTATTAGGGTACATGATATCGATGCTTTGGTTTTTCAAGGAAAACTTCTCTTTCCTCTATTTCCTTAAAATCAAGACTTATCCGTTAAAAACATGGATTCTTGTAATAATCTCCATTCTTCTCATGATTTGGCCCTATAAACACATTTTTCTCATTAGGATACACGATATTGATGTTTTGGTTTTACAAGGAAAGCTTTTCTTACCTTCATTTTTCTTAAAACTAAAGTTTATCCATCGAAAGAGACAAACATGGGTTCTTATAGTAATCTTCATTATTTTCTTGATTTGGCTCCATAAACACATTTTCTATATTAGAACACATGATATAGATGCCTTGGTTTTGCAAGAAAGCTTGTTTTCCTTCATTTTCCTTAAATTTAAACGTTCATCTGTCAATAGAGACAATTCATGTAATAATCTCTATCATTTTAATTATTGGGCACCATAAACATGTTCTCTTTATTGGGATACACGGTGAAGCTTTTATTTTACTGGAAAAACTTTTCTTTGCACCATTGTCCTTAAAATCAAAGTTTGTCCATCAAAAGAGATAAACATGGATTCTTGTAGTAATCACCATTCTTCTCATGATCCAGCACCATAAACACATTCTCCTCATTGGAATACATGATATTGATATTTTGGTTTTGAAGGAAAGCTTTTCTTACCTTTATTTTCTTACAATCAAATTTCATCCATCAAAAGAGACGAACATGGATTATTGTAATAACCTCCACTATTTTCGTAATTTTGTTTCATAAATGCATTCTCCACATTCGGATACATGATACTAATGTTTTAGTTTTGCAAGAAATGTATTTTTTTCCTCCATTTTCTTAAAATCAAAGTTCATCCATAAAAAAAGACAAAATGGATTCTTGTAATAATCTCTATTCTTTTGATTATTAGGCACCATAAACATGTTTTTCTTGTTGGGATATGAGATATTCATCTTCTGTTTTACAAGAAAAACTTTTCCTTCCTTTATTTTCCTTAGAATCAAAGTTCATCCATTAAAAAAGACAACCATGGATTCTTGTAAGAGTCTCTATTATTTTCATGATTTGCCACCATAAATGCATTTTTTTCGTTGGGATACACAATATCGATGATTTTGTTTTACAAAAAAAGCTTTTCTTTCCTCCATTTTCCTTAGAATCAAAGTTTATGCACTAAAAGGGATAAACTAGGATTCGTGAAATAATCTCCATTATTTTCATGATTTGACACAATAAGTGCATTCTTCTCATTGAGATACATAATATTGATGCTTTGGATTTGCAAAAAATTATTTTTTTCCTTTATTTTCCTTAAAATCGATGTTTATTAACCAAAGGTGGGAAACATGGGTTCTTGTCATAATTACCATTCTTTTCATTATTAGGCACTACGAAGAAGTTTTCTCTATTAGGATACACCATGTTATGCTCTGGTTTTGCAAGAAAAGCTTTTCTTGCCCCCATTTTCCTTAGAATCAAAGTTCATCCATCAAAAGAGATGGACATGGATTCTTGCATTAGCAACAAGGAAACTATACCAAGAATCTCACTCGATCGAGTTCCTTTCTTTTCTCCTTGGGAGCCTATTCTAGTGCCCTAGTTGTTTTTATAGAGTACCTATCCAATTTGTTTGAAAGAAGTATCTTTCTTTAAACAGTCCCTGCTCCTAATGATAAATTGTTTTTCATGAGAGATTCTTTCTTTTTCATTTTGATCTGATTCTCTCTAAGCTAGCTCGTTTCAGGTGCTTTCATTCACCTTTATCTTCCTAGTAAGTCTAGTCTACCTCTTCCTTATCTGACTAGAAAACCTTTGCAATAAAGTAAAGCGCTCAGGCAAGGAAGTTTGAAAGTTATCTTTTCCCTTAGGAAAGCTAATTTCTTGCTATCACATCCAATTTTCTTTCTAGGTCTTCTTCTTTTAAAGTTTCCATGGATGTAGTTTTTTTTCCTGGGAATGTTAAGAAAGGCGAAGGATAAAATGATTTCTCATTGCTTGTCAAAATAGAACGTTTTGCATTCTTTTTATCTGTCAGCAGAAATAGATAGATTTCTTTACCACTTGCCTAGTATTTTACTGCTTTCCTTTCAAAAGGACTATTCATTTTATGAAAGGGAATACCCCTATTTGAAGGTACTTATGTATGGGAATCGAAGGGATAAGAACATAACTAAGCTATCCACTGCAAACGAAGGCCAGGAAGAATGAGATCTGATTCAAGGTATCTCGCATATACCGACAGCAAAAGAAGAAAGAAGATTGCTCACTAGATGGTTGAAAACAAAAATGATGACTTCAACCTTTAGCACTCAAAATTATACTTCCATGACCAGAAGAAAGAATAAATTGAAGGGGATGGAAGAGATAGAGGAGAGAAAGCAGAATGAAGGGGCATAAAATTATAGGTAGAATGAATCCAAGGGCTAGTTTCACACTCTGATAAGCCCAGGTGAGAAACTCTTTATTACTATGATATTGGGAAAACTGGTAGAAACTTATTGGAAATATGGTAGATAATACTACAAGACCGGCTAGATAGAGTAAGGAATATTAATATGCTTTCTTTTGATCACTGGACACCATAAACACATTCCCTATGTTGGGATACATGATATTAAAGCTTTTGTTTTGCAAAAAAAGCCTTTTTTCCTTCATTTTCCTTAGAATCAAAGTTTGTCCATCAAAAAAGACAAACATAGATTCTTGTAATAACCTCCATTATTTTCAGGATTTTGCCCCATAAATGCATTCTCCACATTGGGATACATGATACTGATGTTTTGGTTTTGCAAGAAAAGCATTTTTTCCACCATTTTCCTTACAATCAGAGTTCATCCATCAAAAAAGACAAAATGAATTCTTGTAATAATCTCTATTCTTTTGATTATTAGGCACCATAAACATGTTTTTTCTCATTGGGATATAAGATATTGATGCTTTCATTTTGCAATAAAAGTTTTTCTTCCCTTCATTTTCCTTAGAATCAAAGATCATCCATTTAAAAAGATAAACATGGATTCTTGTAATAGTCTCCACTATTTTCATGATTGGCCACCATAAATGCATTTTTTTGTTGGGATACACAATATCGATGATTTGGTTTTGTGAGAAAAGCTTTTCTTTCCTCCATTTTTCTTATAATCAAAGTTTGTCCATCAAAAGGGACAAATTAGGATTCGTGAAATAGTCTCCATTATTTCATGATTTGACACCATAAACACATTTTTCTCATTAAGATACATAATAGTGATGCTTGGGATCTCCAAGAATCGATTTTTTTCCTCCATTTTCCTCAAAATTGATGTTTATCTACCAAAAGTGACAAACATGGGTTCTTGTCATAATTACGATTCTTTTCATTATTGGGCACTATGAAAAAGTTTTCTCGATTGGGATAAACCATATTATGCTCTAGTTTTGCAAGAAAAGCTTTTCTTGCTCTTATTTTCCATAAAATCATATTTCATCCATCAAAGGAGACAGACATGGATTCTTGTAATAATATGCTTTCTTTTGATCAGTGGACACCATAAACACATCCCTATGTTAGGATACATGATATTGAATCTTTTGTTTTGCAGAAAAAGCTTTCTTTCCTCCATTTTCCTTAGCATAAAAGTTTGTCCATCAAAAGAGATAAACATAGATTCTTGTAATAACCTCTACTATTTTCATGATTTTGCTCCATAAATGCATTATCCACATTGGGATACATGATACTGATGTTTTGGTTTTGCAAGAAAAGCATTTCTTTCCTTCATTTTCGTTACAATCAGAGTTTATGCATCAAAAGAGATGAAATGGATTCTTGTAATAATATCTATTCTTTTGATTATTGGGCACCATAAACATATTTTTTGTCATTGGGATATAAGATATTGATGCTTTCATTTTGCAAGAAAAGCTTTTCCTTCCTTTATTTTTTTTGAATCAAAGTTCATCCATTAAAAAAGACAAACATGGATTCTTGCAATAGTCTCCACTATTTTCATGACTTGCCACCATAAATGCATTCTTGTCATTAGGATACACAATATCGATGATTTGGTTTTGTGAGAAAAGCTTTTATTTCCTCTATTTTCCTTAGAATCAAAGTTTATCCATCAAAAGGGATAAATTGGGATTCATGAAATAATCTCCATTACTTTCATGATTCGACACCATAAATGCATTCTTCTTATTGAGATACATAATATTGATGCTTTGGATTTGCAAAAAATGATTTTTTTCTTCTATTTTCCTTAAAATTGATGTTTATCTACCAAAGGTGACAAACATGGGTTCTTGTCATAATTACCATTCTTTTCATTATTGGACACTATGAAGAAGTTTTTTCTATTGGGATATACCATATCATGCTCTGGTTTTACAAGAAAGGCTTTTCTTGCCTTTATTTTCCATAGAATCAAAGTTCATCCATCAAGGGAGACAGACGTAGATTCTTGTAATAATATGCTTTCTTTTGATGATTGGGCACCATAAACACATTCCCTATATTAGGACACATGATATTGAAGTTTTTGTTTTGCAAGCAAAGCTTTATTTCCTCTATTTTCCTTAGAATCAAAGTTCATCCATCAAAAGAGAGAAACATGGATTGTTGTAATGACCTCCATTATTTTCATGATTTTGCTCCATAAATGCATTCTCCATATTGGGATACATGATACTGATGTTTTTGTTTTGCAAGAAAATATTTTTTTTCCTCTATTTTCCTTAAAATCTGAGTTCATCCATCAAAAAGGACAAAATAGATTCTTGTAATAATCTCTATTGTTTCTATTGTTGGGCACTATAAACATGTTTTTTCTCGTTGCGATATAAGATATTAATGCTTTTGTTTTGCAAGAAAAGCTTTTCCTTTCTCCATTTCCTTAGAATCAAAGTTCATCTGTTAAAAAAGACAAACATAGATTCTTGTAATAGTCTCCATTATTTTCATGATTTGCCACCATAAATGCTTTTTTTAATTGGGATACACAATATCAATGATTTGGTTTTGTGAGAAAAGCATTTATTTCCTCCATTTACCTTAGAATCAAAGTTTGCCCATCAAAAGGGATAAACTAGGATTCGTCAAATAATCTCCATTATTTCATGTTTTGACACCATAAACGCATTCTTCTTATTAAGATACACTATATTGATGCTTTGGATCTACAAAAAATGATTTTTCTTCCTCTGTTTTCCTTAAAATCGATGTTTATCTACCAAAGGTGACAAACATGGGTTCTTGTCATAATTACCATTCTTTTCATTATTAGGCACTATGAAGAAGTTTTCTCCATTGGGATACACTATATTATGCTCTAGTTTGGCAAGAAAAGCTTTTATTTTTCCTATTTTCCTTAGAATCAAAGTTTATCCATCAAAGGAGGCAGACATGGATTCTTGTAATAATATGCTTTCTTTTGATCACTGAACACTATAAACATATTCCCTATGTTCGGATATATGATATTAAAGCTTTTGTTTTGCAGGAAAAGCTTTTTTTCCTCCATTTTCCTTATAATCAAAGTTTGTCCATCAGAAGAGACAAACATGGATTCTTGTAAAAATCTTCATTATTTTCATGATTTGATACTATAACACATTTTCCATATTAGGATACATAATATTGATGCTTTGGTTTTGTAAGGAAAACCTTTCTTTCCTTAAGTTTCCTTAGAATCAAAGTTAATTTGTCAAAAAAGAAAAAATGGATTCTTGTAATAATCTCTATTTTTTTTCATGTTTGGGTACCATAAACATGTTCTCCCCATTAGATGCGCAATTTTGATGTTTTAGTTTTGCCAGAAAAGCTTTCTTTTTCTCCATTTTCCTTAAAATCAAACTTTATTCATCAAAAGAGATAAACATGGATTCTTGCAATAATTTTCACTATTGTCATGATTTGTCACTATCAATGCATTCTTCTTAGTCAGATACACAATATTAATGCTTTGTTTATGCAAGAAAAACTTTTCTTTCCTATATTTTCTTTAAAATCAATGTTCATTCATCAAAAAAGACAAACATGAATTCTTGTAATAATATTAATTCTTTTCATGATTTGGCACCATAAACACAATCTCTTGATTGGTATACACAGTATTGATGTTTTGCTTTTGCAAGGAAGGTTTTTTTTTGCTCTATTTTTCTTTAAATCAAAGTTCATCCGTTAAAAGAAGCAAACATAGATTCTTGTAATAATCTCCATTTTTTTCATGATTTGCCATAATAAATGCATTTTCTATATTAGGATACATGATTGGTTTTGTTGGAAAAGTTTTTTTTGCTACGTTTTCCTCAAAATTAATGTTCATCTAACAAAAGAGATAAAATGGATTCTTGTAATAATCTCTTTTCTTTTTATTATTGGGCATCAGGAACACGTTCTTTTTATTGGGACACATGATATTGATGCTTTCATTTTACAGGAAAAGCTTCCATTTACCTTAGAATTAAAGTCATCAATCAAAAGAGACAAACATGGATTCTTGTAATAGTCTCCATTATTTTCATGATTTGCCATTGTAAATGCATTCTCCTCATTGGGATACACAATATTGATGCTTTAGTTTTACAAGAAAAGCTTTTCTTTCCTCCATTTTTCCTAGAATCAAGGTTTATCCATCAAAAGGGACAAACTCAGATTCTTGTAATAATTTTCATTATTTTCATGATTTGACACCATAAGCACATTTTTTTCATGGAGATACGCAATATTGATGCTTCGATTTTGAAAAGAATGTTTTTCATTTCTCTATTTTCCTTAAAATTGATGTTTGCCTGTCAAAAGGGACAAACATGGATTCTTGCAATACTTACCAATTTTTTCATGATTAGGCACCGTGAAAAACTTTTACTCATTAGGATACTCAATGTTAATGCTTTGATTTTGCAAGGAAAAGCTTTTCTCACCCTCATTTCCCTTGGAATAAAAGTTCATTCATTAAAAGAGAAAAATACTGAAGCTTTTGTTTTACAGGAAAAGCTTTTTTTTTCCACTATTTTCTTTAGAATCAAAGTTTGACCATCAAAAGAGACAAATATGGATTCTTGTAATAATCTCTGTTATTTTCATGATTTGCTACCATAAACCCATTCTCCTTATTGGGATACAAAATATTGATGCATTGGTTTTGCAAGAAAAGTTTCTCTTTCCTCTATTTTGCTTAAAATCAATGTTTCTATCAAAGAGACGAAAATGAATTCCACATCTTTAAAAAGCTTTTCTTGCTCCCGATTTCCTTAGAATTAAAGTTCATCTATTAAAAGAGACAAACATGGATTCTTGTAATAATCTGATTTTTTTTATTATTGGACACCATAAACACCTCTCTTCGTTGGGGCACATGTATTGAAGCTTTTGTTTTGTAGGGAAAGCCTTTTTTTCTTCCACTTTCCTTAGAATCAAAGTTTGTCCATCAAAAAGAGACAAACATGGATTCTTGCAGTAATCTCTATTATTCTTACGATAATCTAAATTCTTTTGATTATAGGGCACTATAAACATGTTTTACTTGTTGGGATACACGATATTGATGTTTTTGTTTTATAATAAAAGCTTTTCTTTCCTCTATTTTTCTTAAAACCAAAATTTATCTGTCAAAAGAAACAAAATTGGATTCTTGTAATATTCTCCATTATTTTCATTATTCGCCACCATAAACACATTCTCTTCGCTAGGATACATAATTATTGGTGCATTGGTTTTGCGAGAAAAGTGTTTTTCCTCTATTTTCCCTAAAATCAATGCTTGCCTGTCAAAAGAGACAAACATGTATTCTTGTAAAAATCTCTATTACTTTCATGATTCGAACCATAAACACATGTTTCTCATCATGATATACAATAGTGATGCTTTGGTTTTGACAAAAAAGCTTTTCTTTCCTCTATTTTCCTTAAAATCAATGTTTGCCTATCAAAAGAGAAAAATATGGATTTTTGTAATAATCTCCGTTATTTTCATGATTCAACACCATAAACACATTTTTTCATTATGATACACAATATTGATGCGTTGGTTTTGCAAGAAATGCTTTTTATTCCTTTATTTTCCTTAAAATCGATGTTTGCCTACCAAAAGGGACAAACATGGATTCCTGCAATAATTGCCATTCTTTTCATGATTGGGCACAGTGAACAATTTTTCCTCATTGCGATACATAATACTGATGCTTTGGTTTTGTAGGAAAAGCTTTCCTTGCCCTTATTTTCCTTAGAATCATCAAAAGAGACAAACATGGATTCTCATAATAATCTACTTTTTTTTTTTATTGTTGGGCACCATAAACACTTCTCCTTGTTGGGATACACGATATTAAAGCTTTTGTTTTGGTGGAAAAGCTTTTTTCTCCCATTTTCCTTAGAATTAAGGTTTGTTCGTCAAAAAGTGACCAGCATCGATTCTATAATAATCTCTAATATTTTCATGATTTGCCACCATAAATGTGTTCTTTTGTTGCGTTATCAAATATTAATGCATTGGTTTTGCAAGAAAAGCCTTTTTTCCTCTATTTTCCTTAAAATTGATGTTTGCCTATCAAAAAATAGATATGGATTCTTGTAATAATCTCTATTATTTTCATAATTCGAAGCCGTAAGTGCATTTTTCTCATTATTATGCACAATATTGATGCTTTGGTTTTAACAGAAAAGCTTTTCTTTTCTCTATTTTCCTTAAAATTGATGCTTGTCTGTCAAAAAAGACAAAGATGAATTATTGTAATAATTACTATTCTTTTCATAATTGTGCACTGTGAAAAAGTTCGTTGGTGCACATGATATTGATAAGTTGGTTTTCCGAGAAAAGCTTTTATTTCCTCTATTTTCCATAGAATTAAAGTTCATCAATTAAAAGAAACAAAATGGATTTATATAATAATATAAATTCTTTTCATTATTGGGCACCATAAGCATGTTCTCCTTGTTAGGGTACATGATATTGATGCTTTCATTTTACAGGAAAAACTTTTCTTTCCTTCATTTTCCTTAGAATCAAAATTTTGTTTGTCAAAAGAGACAAACTTGCATTCTTGTAATAATCTCCATTATTTTCCTAATTCGCCACCATAAAAACATTCTCTTCATCGGGATAAACAATTATTAGTGTGTTGGTTTTCAACAAAAGCTTTTTTTTCCTATTTTCCTTATAATCAATGTTTGCCTGTCAAAAGTGACAAATATGGATTCTTGTAAAAATCTTCGTTATTTTCATGATTCGACACCATGAATGCATTTTTCTTATTCTGATACACAAAATTGATGCTTTGGTTTTAATAGAAAATCTTTTCTTTCCTCTATTTTCCTTAAAATTAATGTTTGCCTGTTAAGAGAGACAAAATGGATTCCTATAATAACCTAGATTCTTTTTATTATTAGGCACCATAAACATGGTCTCTTTGTTGGGGTGCACGATATTGATAAATTCGTTTTATAGGAAAAGCTTTTCTTTTCTTCCATTTTCCTTAAAATCAAAGTTTGTCTATCAAAAGAGACAAACATAGATTCTTGTAATAATCTCTATTATTTTTGTTTCGCCACCATAAAAGCATTCTCCTCATTGGGATGCATAATTTTGATGCATTAGTTTTACAAGAAAAGCTTTTTTTTCCTTTATTTTCCTTAAAATCAATGTTTTCTTGTCAAAAGAGACAAACACTGATTCTTGTAATAATCTTGATTATTTTCAAGATTCGACACCATAAATGCATTTTTCCTTATGATACACAATATTGATGCATTGGTTTTTATAAAAAAGCTTTTCTTTCCTCTATTTTCCTTAAAATCAATGTTTATTTGTCAAAAGAGATAAACACGGATTCTTGTAATAATTACCATTCTTTTCTTGATTAGGCATGTGAATAGGTTTTTCTTTGCCGGTATACATGATATTGATGCTCTGGTTTTTGTAAGAATCTGATGTGCCACATCATGGTTAGCCCAAATTAGAACGCTTAAAAGAAGAGGAATAATGGAGATTGTTACAAGAATCCATGTTTGTCTCTTTTGATGGATGAACATTGATTCTAAGGAAAATAGTGGTAAGAAAGGCTTCCTTTGCAAAAGCAAAACATTAATATCATGTATCCTAATGAGGAGAATATGTTTATGGTGCCAAACTATGAGAAGAATGGTGATTATTATAAGAATCCATGTTTGTCTTTTTTAACAGATAAACATTGATTTTAAGGAAGATGAAGGAAAGAAAAGTTTTTGTTGCGAAAACCAAGTGCCAATATTACGCATTCTAATCAGGTGAATGTGTTTATGGTGGTGGATCATGAAAATAATAAAGTTTATTATAGGAATCCATGTTTGTCCCTTTTGATGATCAACTTTGGTTTTAAGGAAAATGGAGGAAAGAAAAGCTTTTCTTGCAAAATGAAAAAATTAATGTATCCCAAACAGAGGAATGTGTTTATGGTGCCAAACAATCAAAAGAATGGAGATTATCATAAGAATCCTTGCTTGTCACTTTTGATAGATGAACTTTGATTCTAAGAAAAATGGACGAAAGGAATGTTTTTCCCGCAAAACTAAAATATCAATATAATGTATCCTAATGAAGAGAATGTTTTTATTATGATGAATGGTGATTATTATAAGAATCCATGTTTGTCTCTTTTATCAGATAAACATTGATTTTAAGGAAGATGAAGGAAAGAAAAGTTTTTGTTGCAAAAACCAAAGTGTCAATATTACGCATTCTAATAAGGTGAATGTGTTTATGGTGGTGGATCATGAAAATAATAAAGTTTATTATAGGAATCCATGTTTGTCCCTTTTGATGATCAACTTTGGTTTTAAGGAAAATGGAGGAAAGAAAAGCTTTTCTTGCAAAATGAAAAAATTAATGTATCCCAAACAGAGGAATGTGTTTATGGTGCCAAACAATCAAAAGAATGGAGATTATCATAAGAATCCCTGCTTGTCTCTTTTGATAGATGAACTTTGATTCTAAGAAAAATGGAGGAAAGGAATGTTTTTCCTGCAAAACCAAAATATCAATATAATGTATCCTAATGAAGATAATGTTTTTATTATGATGAATCATGAGAATAAAGTATATTATTACAAGAATCCATGTTTGTCTCTTTTAACGTATAAACATTGATTTTAAGGAAATAAAAGAAAGAAAAGCTTTTCTTGCAACATCAAAGTATCAATATTATGTATCCCAATAAGGAGAATGTGTTTGTGGTGGTTAGTTTTGAAAAGAATGGATATTATTTCAAGAATCCATCTTTGTCTCTTTTGATGGATGAACTTTGATTCTAAGAAAAATAGATGAAAGAAAAGCTTTTCTTGCAAAACAAAAGCATCAATATCATGTATCCCAATTAGGACAATGTGTTTATGCTGCTGGTAGTTGTCAATGCTACCTGTTTATAATGCTTACTTCCTTTAGCTTGATTTTTAGATTTGTAGTGTAGGAAAGTAGAGATCATATCCCATAAAGACCTTTAGAAGTTCAAAACTGATTTTGAGAATAGAAAGAAAAGAAACGATGTGATAGGAAAAATAGTAGAATTTAATTAATAAACATAAATAAGGGTTTAAATTGTTTTTGATTTAAAACAAAATAAAAAACCTTTGAAAATAATTTAAGTAATAAAAATCAACAATGACAAGACTTTGGTAGTAAATCGATATTGCTTACTAGAATATTACTATCAATCATTGAAAACTCTTATGCATATTTTTTAAACAAATAAATTAGTCATGGAATCAAACATGTATTAACTTCCTTACTTTCCCTTACTTCCTAATTAACCAAGTTAAGCACTATGATTAACCCTTATCATTTAAATACCCTAAAAGAAGCTTTAGAATATAATTAAAAGATAGCTTTAAAAACTAGAAAAGTTTAATTGATTTAATCTAACAAAATCAAAAGCTGATTTTATTTAAGAAAGACTTGTATTTTTCATAACTTTTAAAATAAAAAATTGACCATCCTCATTAAAGTTATTTTGCTTCTTATGTAAAACTAATCAAACTATTACGTATTTGATAATTAAACTAGCTTTAAATTAAATATAAGAAAACTAGTGGTATGTATCCTAGAAGTTGAAGTCATATAAACATGACATTTAAATAGAAAAACACAAGATATTTGTAAAAGAAAAAATGCCTTTGAAAACAAATTCATTTATTTCTCATGATGAATAAAACAAAAGCTTGCAAATCTTTTGACTACCAAATAAAAAACATAGAAAGACATAGTTTAGAAAATAATGAAGAAAATAGAGAGAAAGAATAAAAATGAGATGATGAAAATTGTTTAACCCCTCTCTATTTATAGGGAAAGAATTCAACTAAAGCTAAGGATAAAGATAATTATATTAATTTATCAAAATAAAAATAAAAATCAACCTCTAATCTTTATCTTGATCTTTTGAGAGGTTATGTGCAATCTTCTTTCTAAATGTAGCCATAAAGTTGGATTTGTGGGCTGATTTTCTTCATTTATCGAAGAGATAAATATAATCTAAAATATAATCTTCAAAAGTAATTACTTTAACTCTCAAGCTCTTAACCCAAGTAGAATTTAATCTTCTAACTTCTCCTAGGGTGATCCAAGTTCTTCAAGATCAGCTCATTAGAATTCAAAACCCACACAAATTCCCTAAGTTAGCCAATTTTGCTTCTTTTGTATTTTTTATCCAATTAAATCCTATAAAATAAAAAATAAATGCTTATGATAATTATAAAAAATAACTAGAAAAGATTAAAATAGATAAATAATTTATATAAAATTAAGCACTTATCAGCTGCTCATTAATGAAAAGAATGGAAATTATTATAGGAATCAATGTTTGTGTCTTTTGATGGGCGAACGTTAATTCTAAGAAACATGGAGGAAAAAAATTTTCTTTGCATTGCCAAAACATCAATATCATGCATCTCAATGAGGAGAACTTGTTCACAATGCCAAATGATGAACTGAATGGTGATTATTATAAGAATCCATATTTGTCTTTTTTGACATAAAACATCAATTTTAAGGAAATCTAAGGAAAGAAAAGATTTTCTTGCAAAAGCAAACCATCAATATCATGTATCTTAATGAGGAGAATATGTTTACTGTACCAAATAATAAAAACATTATAGATTATTCCAAGAATCCATGTTTATCTTTTTTTATGGATAAACTTTGACTCTAAGTTAAATAAAGGTAAGAAAAGCTTTCCTTGCAAAAGCAAACCATCAACATAGTATATCCTAATGAAGAGAATGTATTTATGGTGCTAAATTATAAAGAGAAGGGACATTATTACAAGAATTCATGCTTACTCTTTTGATGGATTTAATTTTAAGGAAAATAGAATAAATAAAAGTTTTTATTGCAACATCAAGGTCTCACTATTGTGTATCCCAATAAGAAAAATGTATTTATGGTGGCAAATTTTGGAAAGAATGGAGATTATTTCAAGAATCCAAGTCTGTCTCTTTTGGCGAATAGACTTTGATTCTAAGGAAAATGGATGAAAGAAAAGCTTTTCTTGCAAAACAAAAGCATCAATATCATGTATCCCAATGATGACAACGTGTTTATGATGCCCAATCATGAAAAAAATGAAGATTATTACAGGAATCAATGTTTATGCTTTTTGATGGGTGAATGTTGATTTTAAGGAAAAAAAGGGAAAAACATTTTCCACACATAGCCAAAGCATTAACGTTGTGTATCCCAATGAGGAAAACTTGTTCACAATGCCCAATCATGAACAAAATGGTGATTGTTACAAGAATCCATATTTGTCTCTTTTAATAGACAAACATCGATTCTAAGGGAAATAGAGGCAATAAATGATTTTTTTGCAAAAGAAAAGCATTATTATCATGTATCCCAGTGAGGAGAATGTGTTTGCTGTACTGAATCATGACAATAATGGAGATTATTGCAAGAATACATTTTTGTCTCTTTTAATGGATGAACTTTGACTCTATGCTAAATAGAGGTAAGAAAAGCTTTCTTTGTAAAATGAAAACATTAATATAGTGTAGTCTAATGAAGAGAATGTGTTTATGGTGCTGAATCATGAGAAGAAATAACATTAATACAAGAATCCTTTTTTATCTCTTTTGACAGATATATGTTGATTTTAAGGAAAATAAGCGAAAGAAAAATTTTTCTTGCAACATCAAAGTATCAATATTGTGTATCCCAATAAGGAGAACGTGTTTATGCTGGCAAATTTGAAAAGAATGGAGATTGTTTCAAGAATCCGTTTTTGTCTCTTTTAATGGATAAATTTTAGTTTTAAGGAAAATGGATGAAAGAAAAACTTTTCTTGCAAAACAAAAGCATCAGCATCATGTATCCTAATGAGAAAAGCGTGTTTATGGTGCCCAATAATGAGAAGAATGGAGATTGTTACAAGAATCCATGTTTGTCTCTTTTAACAAACAGACATCAATTTTAGGAAAAATGGAGGAAAGAAAAGCCTTTTATGCACAACCAAGGGATCAATATTGTGTACCTTAATGAGGAGAATGTGTTTATGTACGGAATGATGAAAGTAATGGAGATTATTAGAAGAATCCATGTTTGTCTCTTTTGATGGATATGTTTGATTTTATGAAAAATAGAGGTAAGAAAAGCTTTGTTTGCAAAACTAGAACATCAATATTGTGTTTCCCAATAAGGAGAATGTCTTTATAGTGCTGGATCATGAAAAAAAAGAGCTTATTACAAGTATCCATGTTGTCTCTTCTGATGGACAAACATTGATTTTAAGGAAAATAAAAGGAAGAAAAGCTTTTCTTGTGGCATCAAATTGTCAATATTGTATATCCCAATTAGGGAAATGCATTTATGGTAGCGAATCATGAAAATAATGGAGATTATTACTAGAATCCATGTTTATCTCTTTTGATGGATAAACTATGATTATAAGGAAAATAGAGGATGGAAAAGTTTTTCTTGAAAAACTAAAGCATCAATATCATGTATCCTAATAAGGAAAACGTGTTTATGGTGCCGAATGAAGAAAATAATAGAGATTATTACACGAATCCATATTTCTTTTTTTGATGAATGAACTTTGATTCTAAGAAAAATAGAGATAAAAAAGCTTTCCTTATATAACTAAAACATAGATATAGTGCATCCCAATGAGGAGAGTGTGTTTGTGGTGTTGAATCATGAGAAGAGTGGAGATTATTGCAAGAATCTATATTTGTCTCTTTTGATGGACAAACATTGATTTTAAGGAAACTAGAGGAAAGAAATGCTTTTCTTGCTAAACCAAATGATCAATACTGTGCATCCTAATAAGGAGAATGAGTTTGTGGTGGCAAATCATGAAAATGGTGGAGACTATTGCGATAATTAATGTTATCGTTTTTTATGGATGAACTTTGATTCTAAAGAAAATAGAGGAAATAAAAGCTTTTCCTAAAAAATGAAAGCATCAATAATGTGTATCCCAATGAGGAGAATACGTTTATGGTGTCAAATGATCAAAAGAATGGAGATTATTATAAGAATCCATTTTGCCTCCTTTGATGATGAACTTTGATTCTAAAGAAATTGAAGGAAAGAAAAGCATTTTTTGCAAAATCAAAGCATCAATATCATGTCTTCGAATGAGGAAAATGCGTTTATGGTGCTAAATCATGAAATAATAGAGATTATTACAAGAACCATTGTTTGCATCTTTTGATGGATGAACTTTGATTCTATGGAAAATAAAAGTAAGAAAAGCTTTTCTTGTAAAACTAAAAGATCAATATCATGCATCCGAAAGAGAGGAATGCATTTATGGTGCCAAATCATGAGAGGAATACAGATTGTTATAAGAATCCATGTTTATCTTTTTTGAAAGATGAACTTTGATTCTATGGAAAATAAAGGTGAAAAAAGCTTTTCTTGTAAAACCAAAAGATCAATATCATGCATCCGACAGAGCAGATGCATTTATGGTACCGAATCATGAGAAGAATACAGATTGTTACAAGAATCCTTGTTTGTCTCTTTTGAGAAAGGAACTTTGATTCTAAGAAAAATAGAGGTTAGAAAAATGTTCCTTATAAAAGGCAAACATCAATTAATGGAGATTAACTTACACAAACACTTATTTCCAATTGTTCCGCTAATCATTTATAAGGAGTTAAAGGTCCAATAATGGGGGAAAAATCTAAATGCATGAAGCAAGCTTTGCAAGGATTAATCATAGAAATGTAGGCAAATGAGGCTATTCAAGATGAATCAGATGCATTACCAAGAATGATCACTTTTTCACTTTGTGTTAAGGCTGAAAAGGGTAAAAAATAAAGTTTGGAGCCTAATTCACATGTTTAAGATGAATAAAGCCCAATTCGCATGTATTTATGGGCCTATAGTTTAGGATTTCATATTTATGATTTTTTTTTGAATTTGACCTTTCAATTTTAATTTGTTTAGATAATTGTTAATAAGATTATGATAAGAAGTAGACTTTATCCTTATTGATTAATATTACATTGTATTTAGGATTTTTATGTTTTTTACATAAGTCATAATCTGATTAGAATATTATCTTTATTAATTTTAATTGTCTTGTTTAGTTAGGACTCTACAGTTTTTAGGCCTATATAAGCTACCTTATTCATGTTTTTTTGCAGACTTGAACATAAAAAATATTTGGGGATTTTTTTTATTATGTGGGAACTTCTTTTTTATTATTTAAATAAGAACTCAAATTGATCTTATCAAGGTCACTTGTGGTAATCAAGATTCTTATACCTTTGGTTCTAATCAGTAGGTTTGATTAAGGTCAAGTTCTTTGTGCTTGACTTTAAAAATGATCCTAGGGTTATAATTCTATCCAATTAAGTTTTAAGTTGATTTCAGCCTAAGGTTCACATTATTTTGCATCAGAGCTTTGATTGTTGAAACTCAAGTGTAATTTATCTTTTAATCCCATCATTTCTTTATGTTTCTGTTATATTTAATGTTGTCCATCATTTATAAAAAAACAACAAAAAATGTTCTAGTGTTCTAACCTTTTGCTATTCATCATCTTTAAAAAAACCAAAAAGAAGTGCTCTAGTGTTCTAACCTTTTTCCATCTTAAAAAAGATTGTTATTAAAGCTTCATATTCATATCTTACAATTCTTTGTTCCTTCTTATTGATTTCTTTTCCTTTGATATTTCTTGCTGAATTCATTTCCCTTTATATTTCTTATTTATTTCACTTTTTTGATTTTTCTGATTTATCTTATTAATCAAAGTTATAATACTTCATTATTGCTTGATGTTTTTGTAAAATCATTAATAAAGTTCCTTTTAAAGGGCTTGTGAGGGGAACTTGACTGGTAAAAGGCAAGAAAGATGAGAAAATCATCGAAAAAAGCCAAAACTGAATGAAATGCGAGTAATTAACTAACTTATCTTGAGTGTAAACACGTAAGAGAGTGTGTGAGCAAAACTAAACTATTTTATTGTTAACAAATTTTACAGGTTTAAAACTTGAGTGGTAGAGGAGATAATATTAAAACCTATATCCAAATGTTTGTGAAGGCTATCTAAGACTAATACAAGATTCTAAGCATGAGGTTTGATAATTTAGTCCTTATCTAATCTTAGATCCTCTAGAAGACACATGGGTGAGGAAGAGGAAAATGAGGATTCTTATTATAATGAGAGTAATTCTAGGAATGGTAAAAAGGTCATTTCAAAACGAGATAGCAATTTAGGTAGTATTAAGAAGAAAATCCTTACTTTTCAAAGGAAAAATGGTCTTGAATTATAGTTTGATGGGAGAGGAAGGTAGAACATGTTTTTGATTGTCATAATTACTCTAAAAAGAAGAAGATTAAACTAGTAGTAATTAAGTTCATAGATTATGCTAGTATTTGGTAGGATCTATTTATGATTAATATACGTAGGAATAGTAAAAGACCAATTCGATTATAGGATGAAATAAAGGTAGTGATGAGAAAGAGGTTTATACTTAGCCATTACTAGAAGGACTTGTACAGAAAGTTACAAAGGCTGACTCAAGGATCCATGAGTATGAAGGATTACTATAAAGAAATGGAGATAGCAATGATTAAGGCCAATATAGGGGAAGACTGTGCGGCAACTATGGCTAGATTCACTGGTGGTTTAAATAAAGAAATAGTTGATATGATAGAATTGTATCATTATGTGGAGATAAAGGAATTTTTGTGTAAAGCTATCCAGGTGGAAAGGTAATTGAAGTCTAAAGGCACTTCAAAATATGGTTCAGCTTTTAGCTCTTCATGGAAGTCACATTAGAAGAATAACAAAGCTACCATAAAACCTAAAGACGTTGTAAAGGCAAAGGATTCGATTGCATTTTCCAAAGGTAAAACCAAAACTAAATCATCTTCTAAATCATGTGATGTTAAGTGTTTCAGGTGTTAAAGATTTAGGCATATTACCTCTTAATGTCCAAAGGACTATGATTGTTATGGATAATGGTGATATAGAGAGCATAGCTTCTAATGACGATGAAATGCCATCATAAGAGGATTTTAGTGATATTGACATTGAAGAACCTGTGCATAGAGATATGCTCGTTACTAGGCGTGCTCTTAGTGTACAGCCTAAGAAAGATGTGATAAGATATAACGTGAGCATATCTTTATACTAGGTGCCATGCAAAAAATAAGGTATATAGCATGATTATCGATAGTGGTAAATGTTGCTAGTACTTTGAAGGTTGAAAAGCTAAATTTGCCTATGTTAAAGCATCCAAGATCGTATAAGCTAAAGTGGTTGAATGATTACAAAGAAGTTAAGGTGACAAAGCAAGTGTTAGTAGTATTCTCTACTAGCAACCACAAGGATGAGGTTTCTTTGTGATGTGGCACCAATGCATGCTGGTCATCTAATTTTGCAGCATTCATGGTAGTTTGATAGGAAGGTTACTCATGATGGGTACAAGAATAGATATAGCTTTGTAATGAATAACTAAGTTATTATATTAACACCTCGTAAACCATTGGAGGCATGTGAGCACCAGACTAGGATAGCTAAGGAGTGTAAGATGAAGGAAAAGAAAATGAGTGCACAAGAAAAAAAAAAGAGTGATATAAAAAGTAAATGTGTGCAAGAGAGTAAAAATAACATGGTCATGTACAATAAGGGAAAAAAGTAAAAATGTTGAAAGCAAAATAGGGAGTCAAATAAGAGAGTTATTGCTTTCATTAAAAAAAGTGAGATTAAGAGTACTATATTAGCAAGGTAACAATAATTTGTACTTTTGTACAAGGATGTTTATTTCTCCACTAACAATCTTAACCCTTTTTTGCTAGTATGATTTTTTCTTTATTATAGGAATTTACAAATTTATTTCTCGAGGAGACAGCACATAGATTACCTTCTTTGAAAGGAATTAAGCATCAAATAGACTTTATTCCTGGTTCAACAATCTATAATAAATGTAGACACCTTATTTTGTCCAAGGTAATTTTTAGCAAGCTGAAGAACGATTGCCGGGTAGCAGGTCGCCCGATGAAAAAGTATTTTTGAGAAGGTCAACAATGCTTATGTATCATATTAAAAAAATGCAAGGATGTGGCATAAAAGGACATAGTTCCAAGTGTTCGAGGATAAAAGACATGGGAAAATTCTTAATTTTGCCTAAATATATCGATACATGGTCCTTATATGTCAATATAATGCTTCAATGACCTAAAAATTTGAAATGTCTCTATTTGTATCGATACAATGAGTAAATGTATCGATACATGAGTTTATGTATCGACACATGAACTCATGTGTCGATACTAGGCCATGCCAGAACCAAAACTTGCATTCTGTAAAGAAGATATATCGATACATATCAACATGTATCGATGCAATGCTTCATTGTATCGATACAATGTTTTATAGTATCAATGCAATGATCATTATAGCGATAACATTTTATTGATACATTATTCATTGTATCGATACATTCGAGGGTTTTTAGACTAATTGTATCGATACATTTTTCAATGTTTCGATACGTGCTAGCTATTTTTCATGATCAGGGCATTTTTAACTTGTCCACCATTGATCCAAAGCTCGATTTTAACTCGTTTTTGCATCAAAAAAGATCAAACCCGTATCATATTACAAATTTAGACTTGTGAATTAATCAAAATATTTTTTGAAGTCTCAATTGGATCATAAAGGGTTAATGTCATATGATCACCCTACTCCTCCCTTATTTGTTGACAAAGATCACCATCAGCCACCCTACTTGCTAGTATCTGATTTCAACAATTAAACCAGCCACCCTATTTCCATCACATTGGTAACAAATTGCTTCCTATAGCCACCCTATAGCTATCAACTGTCACAACTTTACCCTTTGAAGAAATGACCAAAAATGCTTGTAAATTAACTCCAAAATGCTAGTATAGTAGGCCATCAATATCTTAGCTGAAGGATCTTTATTTTTCCAGCTTGTTTCAACTCTCCCAACTCATATACACAAAAAAAAAATATAGAATCCCGTAACCCTTCACTCAGCATCCAAAAACAGCCCCAAAAACTCACTCCTAGCTACTATACACTCTAAAAAATCATCCTCACAGATACCAAAACTGAAGGCTTTCTTTTTCTCACATTTCTTTCTAATTAACAACAAGAAAAATAGAGGAATTTAGGCCATCTCTGCTGCTCCAACCACTTAACCAAACTTGAAGCGTTATTGGTGTAACTTCCCACTTAATCACTTTCACTTTTGGTATTTTAGAATCTTCATCATTTTAGTGAGCTTTCCATGCTTCCACCACCCTTTTAGGATTTCCATGCATTATTATGGCTTTTGGTTATGGTAGCTTAGGATTTTGATGCCTTGATGCCCCATTTTGATATGTAAAGTGCCTCATTTCATGCTCATTTTTTTACAGCTATTGTTCATGCATTTTATGCCATACCCATGCATCATGTTATGTTCAATCAATGCACAAATCCTTAACCTAGTATGTTT
>JBBYHO010076208.1:0-10259 GCA_038382025.1 Adansonia gregorii
CTGTATCTCCTAGCTTTTAAAAACTGGGCCTTCTAGAGCTCTCCAAAGATTGAGCTTATTTTAGTGGGCTAAGTTGTTTCATGTAACTTGTGTCTTTGAGCCTGGGCTTATTAGTGTGGCTCGTGACACTTGCACATCATTGGCATGGATCGTCTCATTTGTAGGAGCATTTGCATTTACAAAATGCAAATTCGCATTACTTTGAAGATAGGCATTTGCATCATGTAAGAGACACATTCACTTGCATCATTTGATGGAGGAGATTAGCAAGGAGATGTGAATTGGTATCATTGTAAAACACCATCGCCTCACTTGAAGGACTAGCATTTGCATATTCTAATAGAGATTTGCACTCGTATCAATTATAAGATTTTATTGCATTTGGATTATTTAATGATCGTTCGCATGCATATTGTCGAGATTTGCAATTGCATTATTTGTAAGAGGTCATTGCATACACACGGGTAGTAGAAATTTTCTGCATTAGTGCTGTCCAGGTTTTTGCATTGACATCTTGGTAAAGAGCAATTCATTCACACTAGAACGTCCCTTCCTAGCTACGCTAGGGACTGAATTTTTTTATATAATTTCATTTTATTAAATAAAAATATATATTTAATTTTTAATAATATTTTAATATATAAATTTATATGTTAAACCAATTATATTTAGTATATAAAAATTAAATCTTTCAAATTACATATTGTTCACGAATTAAAATGTTTATTAGTAAATTAATATTCAATAATAAAATATAAAATTATAAAATTTAATTTTTTTTAAAATTAAGTGCCAAATTTTTTTAAAAAATTAAGTCAATTAGTTTTATCAATCTAATTTCACTTTTTTAGTTGTTGAAGTATAAAATATCGACCAATTACTCTTACTATTTTTTCCTTTTCTTTTTTCAAAGGATAAAAAAATTATAGTAAAATACTTTTTCATATAAATATTTTTTATTTCGTTAGTAATAATCATTTATTGTAATAACAAAATAATAAATATTTGTAATTAATTAACCATGTTGCAATTCTCTTAAACTTTTTTCTTCTATTCTCTCTCATTTTTTTTTTCTAATAACCATTTTCAATAATGCAGCTAAATAATAATTTTTTTTTGTTTTATAAGTTAAGTTTGTAATTCTTACTTTTTTTACAAAATTAAAATTATTTATTATAATGATTGAAAGTATAAATATTTTGATTAAGTGTTATGTTGTAAATTTCCTTTGCAGGAAAAAAAAAAGACAAGTGTTGCTGTCTTAAAACTATTTATTCTTTTTTTTACTAATAATTATTTATAATAGTGTCGCTAAATAATAATTTCTTCTTTGTTTTACAAATTAAGTTTCTCATCCCTACTAATTTTTTACAAAAGTAAAAATTATTTATTCATAATTACCTATTATAATGATTTAAAGTATAAATATTTTTATTATGTGGCTTATGCTGTAAATTTTCTTTACAGGGAAAAAAAAAAAAAGAAGGTGTTGCTGTCTTAGGACTTTAGGGATGATTTTAATATGATTAATGGATTCACATATTTGCACCACCGTAGCGAACATCTGCATCGATATTGGTGACACCGTTTGCAATTTTGTGGCTGATTATTGCATTGCAAGCATCTAGGAATTTTGTTTTACAAGAATTAAAAAGTGATGATAAAATGAAGAAATACAACACAAAAGTTATGGAAGTTCAATTTTCAGACTTTGGTTAGTAACCGGGGAAAAAAAAAACAAAGAGAAGTAGATTAGGAAAAATTAAAGCAATAAAGAAACAATTTGCTTAGTTTACTTTGTTGTTACATAATTAATTAAATCAAGGAATGAATTGAACTTGGAGAGGTCCCAAAAGGTTGATTTCTTAAAAAAAAAAAAAGGGCGTGAAAATTGCTAATAAATTGCAACAATATGATAGAGAATGTGTCTAAATATTTCAACATCATGGGTCAAAAATTTATTTTTAAATAATAATAATAATTTATAATAATAAAATAATTTAAACTTTCTTAAAATATTAAAATAAATTCAACTTTAGAGTCTTTTAGAAGAACAAATGATTTCTCTTGAATACTTTTGTGTGGAGGTATTTTTTTTGTTTCAAAATTATTCAACATTATGACGGAGAATTCTTTGAAAACATTCTCAAATGTGTAGGGTCATAAGTAGCACTATCAAATTTAATAGAATTAATGGTATCAATAATTATATTTAAAAGATGAAAAATTATCTTTAAAAGTTTTAGAAACGAAAAATTATTTTTAATAGTAATCCTCTAAAATAATGTTTCAAAAAAATTTATGCATAACATTGCTCCCCAATATTGTTAAATTAGGAGTAATGGTCATCTTCAATACAATTAAAATTAAGATAAAGAGAAATTTTCTTTTAACTTTTTTATTTTATAGTATAGATCTATCCACAAATTAGCTATCCATTCAGATCAGGCCTTGGACAATCATTTTATTAATTTGAGTCGGGTTGACCTGAATTGATATTAATGATTAAAAAATATTTTTATTTAAATTTAATTATAAAATAAATAAATATTAATATAAAATTAATTTTTTTATATTTTTATTATTTATAAACAGTAATATAAATAATATGAACATACCAAAAATAAGTCTAGGCAAAAAATTCAAAATATTTTTGAACCCTACCGACCCGGCCCAAAAAATCTCTAATTGCGAATCATCGTAATAGCTATTTTTTTTTTTTGAAACTACATATATCAATAAAAATTATAATAATAATTAAATGATTTAATATTTAGCTATATATGATATATAATTTATATATCATATATAATATTATTGTAATCATATATACATATATACGTAATTAGATGAAACTCATGTGCGATTAGACATGAACTTGAAATGAGATTCGCATTGAGAAAAGAAGCCATCTGGGGCCGTACTATCAATTTGTACATAAATTATGATTCTTTTTACTTACTAAAAAGTAATAAAATCTGTTAATCTTACCAAGTGCGTTAGTAAGAATCGCATGTTCAGTCACCATTTGCCTACGACTTTAAAATCAAAGACGCAATACTTAATGTATCATTTTTCTCAACTTATCCCAATCCAGTCGTGCTAGTTTAGTGGAACATACACTTATCTCATATTCTCAGTGTTATTGAAATAGAATAATGAAAAGTTTAATTAATTAATTTCGTGCTGGTCCTGGCCTACCAATTAATTAAATATTGCATTTTCGTGTTAAAAAAAAAGAAAAGAAAATGGGACCACTATGATTTAGTCATTTTCATTTTAAGTTTTCCGTAGAAAATAGAGAATCCACTTTCTTTCCATAGATGTATAAATGATATTCTAACACTTGGAAAATGCAAAGCAATAAAATAATGCAACAATTAATACTTTAGGTTATAAATATATATATATATATATTTTATTTAGTAACAAACTGATGGCGCACCTACCAAATAAATCTGTTCTTCATGTTTTTCTTATTCTCCGATCCTATCCTCAAGCATGAAGGACATGTCTAATTACGCAATCATATTCTTCTCTTGACTTAACAACACATTTTATTATCAAAGTTTTGATCTTGAGCAATAACTCATAGATGTGATAAAATAAACCCAAACTTGAATGTCCATTTGAAAGAAACTCAGAATCAGCTCAAATCTCACTTGACTGAAAAGTGAAAAGTTTGTAATTGAGAAAATTTAAGTAAAAAAAGGATTCAAATCTTAAATTGCTTGCATTGGAAAATTTTAAATTCAAAATAATCCATACAAAAAATCGAATGTAAATTGGATCTAAAACCAAAAAAAATGTTGAAATAATTATATTTTGCATAAAATTTGAATTTTATCTTGAAGCCCTTTACTTAAAACGGTCCGAACCTATTCTTAGTTATCTTGCTCTAGATGGATATTAAAATTGTCTTCATACTTTAGTTTGATTGAAATTTGTCATTAGATTTTGATTTTTTTTATGATTTTAGACCATTTTAAATGAGAATGAAATATTACATTTTATATTTAAAATTAATTTTGGATAAAATAAGAAATAAAATATAAATATTTAATTGTAAAAACGTACACATCATGTGCCATGTTAGAAGTCAAGCTTAGATATTATTTTACAAGAAATGAAGTGTAGTAGAGTTGGCAATATTACAAGAACACACCTCAACAAGTGTGGCATGAGTGATACGGCACACTTATATCCACAGAGAAGAAAAATGTTCGAGTCTAAGTCAGCATTTTCTTAGGAGTGGCAGCCACATATCTTAAAACAAGATTGGTATTAAACCATAAAATGAATTAGGAGACATGAGTAAAGACCCCAAAAAATATATATCACAAGAACACAAGGGAATATGTGGTTGAGTTATAATGACCTACATCCATGGGAAAAATACCCAAAGGATTATATTGTTGATATTATGAACTATTATTATTAGTTTTTACAAGAGTGCCCAATTTATGTAATAGATCCTCTCCAATTTAGGAAAGGAAAAAGCAACAATATCATATAGTAATATCTAATATATCATATCATAATCATATCATAATCCCTAATATATTTATTAACATTTATTACTACAATAACCCCCCTCAAGGTGGTATTGTAAATACTAACTTGAGTTTGTTAACTATTAAAGGAACATGTAACAAAGCACATGACACAAGAATTTGACATGACGTAACATGCAACAGGAACATAAGCACATGATAGAAAAATGTGATGAACATGTTGCTGAGAATTTAACATGATGAAACATGGAACAACAACAAAAAAAAAATTGATGTGACAAGACAGGTAGCAAGAACAAGTAAATCTGACACGATAGAACACGTAGCAAGAACAAGCAAATTTGACGTGTCAAAACAATAAGAAAGAATAGGAAATTCTAACATGATCGGCATGCAACAAAAATGTAACATAGTAGGAAAATCTAACGTGTTGGAACAACATTAGGAACATGGTTGAACATGTAGTAGGTGAACGGAAAAAACATAGGCTATGGAATATTTCAAACCTAGCTATGATACCACAATAGAAAATAAGAAGCTTATATGTCATATTACAAGAAAATGGGTGTAATAGAATAGGAAATATCACAAGAACTCAAAGGAATACGTGGTTCAACTACTCTGACCTACATCCATAAGAAAAATACGTAAAGGGCTACATTGTTGATATTATGAATTATTATTATTAGTTTGTATAAGAGTGCCATATTTGTATAAAAGATTCTCTCCAATTTAGAAAAGAACAAAACAAGAATTATCATACTTATATAATATATATTTAATCACATTTATTACTTTTAACATGCCATGTTAAAAAAAGATTTTTTTTTAATAAAATTAATAGTAAAATAATACTTTTCAAATATGAAATTTAAAATAATCCTAATTTTTAATTGAAAATAAAAGCAATTAAAAAAACTAAAATGGAATTCTGATAAGATTATTTAAAACAACTTAGTTAAGTTGAATCATAAGAAATCACTTTACTAAGGGTCCATTTAGATGGGCGATGAGATTAGCTCCGGTGAGACTTAAATAGTAATGGCGATGAGATTAATTGCTTTAGCAGTGCGATTGGAATCAATGGTGGAATGTGTATTTGGATTCAAGTGTAGTGGTGTGATAAGATGAATGATAGTAACAAAGTAAATTGATCATTAAAGACATTATATTAAGGTGTATATATATAATATATAGTTAAAGATTATATTTATATTAGATAATAAAATATATTTTAAAATCATATTTATGTTAAATAATAATAATTAAATATCGTTAAATTAAAAAATTATGTTAAAATTTAAAACATAAATTATTTTATATTATTTATCTAATTATTTATTTTTAATTAATTTATGTTAATTATATAATAATGAAGTTTATTTATTATATTAATTAAAAACATTTTACACTTTCTAACTAAAACATTATAAATTAAATTCATTATAAAAGAAAAAAAAAGGTGCTTATAGTAAAATACTCCCACTAGGAGGGAATTTTTTTTAGCGGAGCAAAATGCTCTAGTGGAAAGAAAAGGGCCATGGTCCTTTGCCAAACATGTATTATGGCTCAACCGAGACCAAAAATGGTCCTAATCAAGCCACACCAAGGCTTAGTTTGGGGAATCAAGGGTTTGTTTGTTTCCAAATGAAGCCTAAGAGAGCACAATTACTTATTATTAGATTAAGAAAACAAACTTTTATCTTTTGTCCTTAAATTCTAATCGTTTAACCATATAGTGTTTTTATATTTTATTATGTTATAGTTATGCATAAAGTATTTCATATTTATATAAATTATAATAAATTAATAATTAATATCATGTATCTTGAAAATTTTTATATTTTTATTGTGTTTTTATTCATTTTTTATATCATATTTGTATTATTTAATTATGTCATATCTAATATTATCATATTTAAGTAGGAAGTTTTGAGGCAGCAAGTAATCAGATTACAAAAAATTTATAAATAACATATAAACTGGTAGTGGAAATAAATCAAAGAAACTAATTTGAGACTCTCTAAACAAGATCATCTTTTAGATCTTGATTAATTTTTTAGATCAAGAAACCTAAAAACTATTCAAGATTGAAACATACCTCAATCTTAAGAAGTATTTTAGTAATTCCATTACCCAATAATGTGAAAACGCCAAGCCTAGTTATCGTAACCTGAAGCTATACAAGCATCCATCCTCAAATGGTTGTCCACACAAATGACTTGGAAAACCTTCAATAAAGGTGAAACTTTAGTAGCCGGGAGTTATGATAGTAGCTTAGATTCCAAAAATCTTCGTTTGCACTTAGAAAACCTTGATTCAATAATCAAACGAAAAAGAAAACCAATTTTTTTCTTGTTCCAATGGTGATTGCACAATGTATGACAAGGTTGTGGGAAGATATCACCAACTCTCTTTGGCCATCCTCTTGGCCGAATTCTAAATCCTCTAATCAGCTATAAGCTATGGGTTTATATAGCTTAGGGTTTAAAATTTTAATTTCTAAGAAATTATAATTTTGCCTTTAGCTCATGAATTTATTTATATTGGGCCTAAGTAACCATTACTTATATTAGACATATTAGCCAAGTCTCAATTTAACATGTGACCCATTAAGTCATTATCATATTGGCAGTAAATATAAAATAGTCCAATTAAGAATAGTTTTGCATTTATGGACCAAATTGGCATTTAGCAATGTATCATTGCCACCAACATGCAAAGAGTGCCAATATTGTTTTGAGAAGCTCTTTAATGTTCAATATCTTAATGTAATCAACACCATTTCATTATCTATCTCAGAATTAGCAAGAGCATAGTTCAGTGTCTACTCTTAGTTCATTTCATATTAGTATGCAACTCCTTTGTACTAACTCCATAATCAATATTGTGTTGGCCAAGGATTTTGAGTTAACATAGGCCAGGTACATGTGAGATATATTCCCTCATATCACTTAGGGTGATGAATCCCCCTTTGGACCACTCATTCACCTACCATATGATTCATGTCATACCCAAAACTACCTTATCATAAGCATCCATCTATTGTGGACACGTTCATGATGGAATAAAAGCATGACACTCCTCATACGAGATGACTTAGAGTCATGAGTCTAAGGATCACTTACACTACTGACACATGAGAGTATATCTATCGACACTTAAGTGAAATATCAAATGGAACTCTCATAGGGGGTCATGTTCAGTGAACTTGTTACCATAACAAGCACCCATATGATGCCCCTAGGTATCTCTATACTTCAACTTATGAAATCAGTTGCATGCATGCTATGCATGTAGGCTTATATATGCTAGTCTTTTTGCATTGTTAATGCCTTGTCTTGACAATGCTATAATTAAGAATGTCATGACTTTGATGTATAGAGATTTTATAATTGTAATTCTTTACAATTTTCTTGCAAGATCAATGTATTTCACGGGCTTTATCTATATAAGATATTTATAACAATTATATAATTAAATCTTACGGATAAGACAATACCTTTATTATATTAATTAAAATATCATGTTTGATTATATAAAATCACTAAACGCTAATACGTTACAACCCACAACAATTGACATGCAGGACTTATACTAACAATTTATGTAAATCCTTATTTCACTTCGACATCTTCGGCCAATATCGCTTTTGTAATGGCAGCAATGGAAATAGGCATTTATCCTACTCCTTTTTCTTTTTCTTAATTTTTTTTATGCTCTGTAAAAAGTCGTTATTTTTCTTTCTTATCCTGTTCTAGTTCTAACGGTAATTTTACCACTCTTGCAATTTTTCGGCAATTTATATGTATTTTTGTATTTATATATATTTGATTGCCGTGTAAAAATATAGATAACAGTTTACGTAACAATTTCCGTTAGTCAAATCCTCTTATAGTACAAAGACCTTTATAATTTTTTTTATATAATATCCAAAGTTTCAGTTAATGAATGTAAAATCTGACTTCCTATTATGAATTTTGTATACTTAAATGGTGTGATTAATCCTATATATATTTTTAAAAAAATTCTCATCTATTTTCGGTTTTTTTTTTTTTACACGGCCAAACATACTTTTGAAATTATTTAGAAGAATATGTGATACCTACTTTGTGAGTATTTTAAAAAAAAATAACTTGTTTTTATTAGATACGCTAGTATTTTAGTAATATGTAATTTTTAAAAAATATTTATGTTTGCAAAAATAAATTAAAATATAAAAACATCCTTAATTTAATTTTATCATTTTAATTTTATTTAGGATTTTTTGTAATTTTACATACTGAGTTGGTATCATTTGACTCATGATATTAACTGAATTACTAGCATTATATAGTATATATATTTTTAACATGATCAAACATGCTTTTAAAATTATTTAGAAGAATATGTGACACCTACTTTATGCGTACTTTAAAAAATAAATAAAATATAATGTTTTGTAAGATACAGATTTGATAGTTTTGGAAAAATATTTATGCGTATAAAAATAAATTAAAATATCAAAAGAACTTTAACTTTATTTTAGATCTTTTCTAATTTCACTAACCGAGTTAGTGTTGTTTGATTGGTGCACCAACTTAATCACTTTTATTATATATATTGTATATATAGATTATATATATAATTTTTAGGTGATTTTTTTTACATTAATTTGATATATTTAAAATTTTACTCACAAATTGCTTTTCACACAAAAGTCATTAACAATTTTTTTTTCTTTACAAAGTGAACTAATTCAATAAAATTTTCTGTTAATATTTTATTTTTCTTGAATGTCTAACAATTAATTTTTAAACAATATATTCTTTTTTATATTTTAAAATTATATATACTTTGTTTTAAATATTTTATGTAAATTTTTTACAAACAATTTTGGATGGAGGGTACTATGTTAGAAGTACTTATGGCCAAGCTATGGTCCAAAAATTTTAATTTCCTTTTGATGCTCAGGTTAACCTTGGGAGATCCAAAATTTTTATTATTTATTATATTATTAAAAAATTAATTTTATAAAATTTTATAATTAAATTTAAATAAATATTATTTTTATTATTAAATAATAATTTAGGTCAGGTTTTATTCAAAGCCTATCCGTACGAATCCTACAGATAACCCATTTTTTGGACAAATTTAATTGTTATATGATAAATAATAATAACAATAATAAATAAATAAATAAATAAGGTATGTTAGTCGAAGCTTACGTAGGACTTGGAATTGAAATATCCGTGCGGCACGACTTGGCGTCTACGCGTCTACACGCGGAAACGGTCGAAGACCAGGCGATGCCCTCCGAGTTGACCTAGATTGATCTTGGATGCTTGAACTTTGATGCTTCAACTCTTATTATTGCCTTTCCCTTTCATGCTTCATTTCTTATAAAACATTCGCAGTGGCACATGCTTTCTACTTGCTAATGGGCAACAAATTACAAATAAATGGACCAACTTTATACTAAATTAAATCGGTTGAATGAGGGAAGAAAAAGAATGTATAGGCTTTGAATTCTCCTTCAAATTCAATATTACTGCTTGACTTTATGAGAATTGGAAATACTTTTTTATATAAGAATAGGAAACTCACTATGCAGATGAAAGAGGAAAAAAACATTTTAAAAATAAATAAAAGAAAATATCTGGTGATTATTGATAAAAAAGAGGTTGGCAAGTTTTGAAAATATTAATTTTTAATTTTTAAAATGGTAGAAGATATAAATATCCTTCTAAATTTATATATATATAT
>JBBYHO010076208.1:10359-46546 GCA_038382025.1 Adansonia gregorii
TATATATATATATTGTTTTTGTGTAACCTTACTAGTTAGTTGATATTACTTTGGTCATAATACAAGACTTAATTAGAGGTTTTAATTAGTTAATATACATATATATTTTTTTATCTATGATAGATTTAAATATCAAAAGAGAAAAAGTGAGATGAATATTAATTAGATTCCAAGTGTTGAGAAAGAAAAGGGAATATGGTTCTGAAATTTCCCAAACCAGAAACAAGATTTCTAATTTGAAACGAAAAGAGTTTTTGCTTTTTCTTCTTTTGAAAAAAATTAATTAAAGTCGAAATATGATTATCAAATTTTTTATATTTTCTTATATGTAGAAAAATTGAGTTTTTGGTAAGTCAAAAGAAAATAAAGGCGTTCATGTTTCTTTCATATAATATAATATAATATAACATTTTCTAAAGTCGTTTCTTTTCTTATTTTCCCACGAAGTATTTCGAGAAAATAGTTATTTAAAAGTTTAAACTTATTTTAACTTCAATCGATGTGGGGTACACATTCATGCTAGAAAAGTCCTTTCAATGTTAATCTTGAATATACTAAAATATATCATAAATTGATAAATTATTTACTTAAAATTGCGCAAGAAAAATGGAAAAAGAACACAGAACGTTAGCCCTTAAATATTCTACGCGTATACCAAAAACTTGAAAACAGAAAAAGACATAATTGGCGTGGAGGCGGGCTTTTAATCACGGGGAGCGACGTTGCAAAGAAAATGAGTGAAGGCGAGGGTGCATGGATTTATATGCCCGATGGCGGATGGTAATAGCCCCCAAAATTTTTGAAACTACATGATATAATTATGTATTGTTCTTTCCATGTTTAAATTATCATGTTTTAATTTTAATTTAAACTAATAAAATTAATTAAAACTGTATTGTTATTTAGCTATTTATTGAATCCATCAATCATTATTTAAAAATATTGATCAATAAGTTCATCACAAATTTTAAATCACAATCATGTAAACTTAAGGAACTGTCAAATTGATTTTATAGCTTTCTCGACATAACTTCTAATATACTTTTAATTATATTCTGGATTCTATATCCTTGTGACCATTTTCAATATGTTTCGCTTAGTTATTTGAATTGTCACTTACCAACTACCACTAAAAGGTTAAAATTTCTATTAAAGGTTTTTTTTTAATGTATATGTACATATATTATTGCCTTTACATGAAAATTTTTATTTTATTTTTTTGTCAGGAATTTGAGATAATTCTTTCTTAATTTCCATTATATCGCTATATAAATTGATTTGTCTTAACTATAAATGAAAATTTAATTGATATCAGATTTGTAAATTTATAAATCGTTAAAATTTATATATTTTATAAGATTTTTATTTTTTTATTAATATATTATTTCCTTATATCTTTTATATTAAAAAATTTTGTGAAATATCTCAAATGAAAATAAAAAAATAAAATTTTAATTGACCTCTCAATATTGAAAGTCAAAATCCACCACTGTATGTGCTACAACAAAAGGCCAAGCCAAAAGGTTAATAAAATGACCCACTGGCTTTACAAAACCCTCAATGGGTACGAACAACGAAACCGTGAAGGAATCAAATAGCTGCTCTTTTGACTATCAAAAGTTAGATCGAAAACATGGATGAAGACTATCAAAGGACGGTGGTCCTGATTTCCCGTCTTGGTCTTCCCTCTTGGGGCCAGCCCCAATATTATTCTTTCGGGGAAAATGCATGAACAGTATTCTTGTCAAATTTCAATCAACATATCGGATGTCAACAGCGAGTAGTTGAGACTTTATTTCCAAGACAAAGCTAAGCATTTATCTTCCAACATTGAATTTAATGCTTTGTATAACCGCTAGCTAGTAGGTTTGGGTCATGGTTTTGTTGCCCTAATCTTAATGCAACTCTTACACAGAAGCCCCTCATTTTCTATTGGGTTTGTTGAAGCAAGAAGTGTTGTCCGTATTCACCAAATTATTATTAAATTTATTAATTATTAAAATTAAACCAATCTAATTTTATTCAAATAAATGATTAAAATTTGTAAATTAAAAGTAAACTAAAATTAAATAACTAGCAAATTAAAGAAAACAAATTAGGTTTAATTACTCAATGAAAAAAAGCTAGATTACAACTTCCATCAACACTTGTTTGGTTATGTTTTACACTCTTGATTAATGATAATGAGTTATTAACCTAAAATTCTAATTTTTTATTAAAATCTTCCAATGATCATATAAAAGTATCTCTTTTAACCAATTTGCTATATTCTTATACAGATTGAATTAAGGAGAAATTTAATAATCTTAGACTCTAATTTGGTTAAACATGACATGCTCGTATATTTCTATCTAACATGCAGATTAATTCATCATAATAAGTTAATATGATACATATGTTATTCAATCAAAGTTTAAACCCAAAATTCAATTTTCCAAGTTCGTTAAGGTTAACAAGGCAATCTAATTAATGTCTAATCAATTGGGAGCATTAAAAACAAGTTTAAATAAACAATTTAAATAATATTAAATCAAGGAAAGAGATTCAAATAATTTAAACTATATATTGAGTTCTGTTGTAACGTTAAAAAAATAAATTGAGTTCATATTGATTAATGTGAACACAAAATACAAGAGTTTCACCAACATAAACGCTAAAAAAAAAGTGGAAAGACTAAGGAAAATGGAAAACTAAGAATTGTGCAATTTTGGTTTTTGAGCCTTTCCAAAATTTCCTTCTTTGCTTGCAAAGTTGATGGCTACTCTTTTTTTTTTTTTTGACAACTAGGGTAAATAAAAGCTATCAAATCTAAAAAGAATCTCTAACCTTAATTTAAATCCTACAAAATTTCTTTTTATAAGGTACCAAAGGCTAAGAGGTGTAGCTTCATGCACAACTAATATAAATAGAAAATTTTAGAAAGTTGCCCGACTAGGTCCACTTTACTTCCTTAACATGTTTTTCCACCTTGTTGCAATGTGATGGAATGTGAATCCTAAGCAGCTTGACATAAAAGGCAAGTGTACCCCTTGATCCTATATATATTTATATATCATATTCTTTTATTTTTAGAGGCCCTGTCATTATTATCCTTTTTTTTATTTTTTGTATTTGGGGATTGAGTCATCGAGATTAGTCGCTCACTCGACTTAACACTAAATAGTTATTATGCAAAGACTATTCATTTCGCAGTCACTACCAATCTATTTTAACTAGATAATATTAGTCATCTATTAGAATTTGTATTTCTAGAGTTGCAAAACCCATAAAGACAAACTCCAAGATCCATGAAAATATCAGAGATTGCATGAAAAAGTCTGAGAGTTGGTTCCAATTATAAGTAAGGATTGATCCCTCTCATGACGCTAGCATAAATTTTAATCTTTACCCGATTTCAATATCTAGTATTTTATTATAACTCCCACTTATCAAAATAAAATTTTATGAAACGGATTTATTATTCTAGATAAGAAAACCAGGTTTTTCATAATTTTAAAAATCAAAATATCTTCTATACCCTACTAGAGGATCGGAGGAATACGAAAGATTTTATCATTCTCTTTCGCACCCCATTGGAATGCTAGAAGAATATGAAAGATTCAAAAATGAAAATATCTTTTGTATCACATTAGAGAGCCAGAGAAATACAAAAAGTTTCTTTATTTTGAAAGAAGATATCTTGTTATTAAAATAACTTGCGAAACCTCTTCCACACATTGAGAGAAATTTCACGTACTATTTTAATTTGCAGACATTACCTTAATTTAAAAAAAATTTCAATTTTGTTAAAAGAATACAACTGATCCTAAATACCCTTAAAGTACATCTTTGACATAAAAGAATCATGGTGACTCTGAAGGTATCGATTATAAGGTAATTTACCCAAATGTCTTTATGGAATACCTTTGTCATGAAAGTATCTCGGTAACCTAAAGGACTCGATATTATCATAACAAAAAGAATAGGTTCCTACTATGCATCTTCCATAAAGAAGTATCTTAGTGATCACATAGGACTTGGTTTAAATATAAATTACTAAAATATTCCTAAGATATACCTTCAACGTTAAAGTATCTCGTTAACCTAGAGGACTTGATATTATTATAACAAAATGAACCTATTCTTACGGTGCACATTTGACATAGAAGTTTCCCAATGATCACATAGGAATTGGTTTTAATATAAATTATTAAAATATCCTTAAGCTCTACCTTTGACAATAAAGTATCCTGGTAACCTAATAAACTCTATATTGTTGTAAAATGAAAGTGTATCCCTGCTATGCACCTTCGACAAAGAAATATCCTAGTGATCATAAAGGACTAGGTTTTAAGGTAAATTACAAAATACCACTACATAAAAGATCTCGGTAAACTAAAAGGACTTAAAGATGATAGGACATTACAATTTAACCCTAAATAGGTAACTTGGATATTAAAGTGACCTAAAATACAAAAATAACAATTAAGTTCCTAAATTTTTTAAAATTACATTTTACCCCCAAAGTGACTAAAAATGCATGCAATATTTTTAAATGACCAAAATACCCTAGATAGGTAATTTGATATGGGAAAAGTTCATTTTGACCTTAAAAAGTAAGATTTTTTTGATGGACTCTAAACTTTGCTAACTTTGCAATTTAGTCCATATATGAAATAAACTCATAATTAAACAGCAAACATAACAAAAAAAATCATGGAAATCATTCCAAAAGTCATAAGAAGCATTCAGCCAATCACACTTGGCCTTGAAATAGTTTTTTCAAATTTTGAAATTTTATCTATAAACTTTTTAAAATTACAAAAAAACCCTAAAGGCTAAAAAAATGTATTTCAACAATTTAAAAATGCTTTAAACATAATAGTAGTGGCGCATGAGGTTTTTTGCCAAGCATGCAAGGCTTTGAAATAATTTTTCTTACACTTTACAATTTAGTCCTTATATTTCATAAAATCACAAAAATGTCAAAAATATCAAAATTAACACGAAAATTCATTAAAAATCACATAAAATATTTGACCAAGTATCTCTGGCCAATAATTTTTTCAATTTTTGTAAATAAGCCCCTAAGCTTTTTAAAATTTCAAAAAAGGCACCTAAAAGGCTACAAATGCATGAAATATGTTTCAACATTTTAAGAAAACACAAAACACATCCCTAAGGGTATATGAAGCTGTCGGCCAAGCTTAGATGGTCTTGAAATAATTTTTTGATTTTTGAAATTTAGTCTTTAAATTTTGCATAATGACAGAATAGCATAACAAATGAAAACATTACAAAATCATCCATGTTATTTTGGGCAAAGCATGGTAATACCTTTCCAAGGCCCTCAAAAATTTTGGAAAATTATTTTTAGGCCCTATAAGTTTCAAACTTCACAAAATAGTCTGAAATACCATAAAATGAAGCATGAAAAATTATTCAAGAACTTGAATCATTTTTGGCCAGCATAACAAACAATCTAAAACAGTTTTTCATCACATATTTTCATAAATATCAATATAATACACGTCATAATTTTTACCAAGCTTCATATCAACATAAATCAATATGAAAATATCAAGAAAAATAACACAAAATATATACATTAAAATAATATAATTTTTATCAACAAACACAAATTATCTTGATAAAAATCAACTTATTGCTAATAAAAGTTAAATATAACAACAAAATCAAGAAACTATGACCATTGCTTTCGTACTTGGCCTTTTAACATTGATCAAATTCCATGACCTCAAGTAGTCCCAAAGCTTACTAAAATGTAGAATCCAGCATAAATAAAAAAAATTACAATTAAAATTTTTACAACAAAAATTACCATAAAAGCTTAAAAACCTAAGAATTTTTTTTTATGTTTTTTAGTGTTTTTTTTATCATGGAAAAGCTAGAACTTCTTATGAAACATCCTCCCTGTTATTTATAAGGTGGAGATTTGGCCAAATGGGGGCTCAAATCCCACTTGGCAGAATTGGCCTTTTATGTGTTTATTTATTTATTTTGGTTTTTTATCTTTTTAAGATTTTTTTAAAAAAAATCTTGATTGATTTTTGTCTTTTATATGACTCATCATGCATGATTCATCATCCTAATATATGAGTCATCTACCCTTATATTAGGCTTTAAGACTATTTAGATGATATTAATCTTAGTGATAAAATTTAATACTGATTAAATTAATTCTCATATAATCGGATTATGAAATTTTGAAATTAAAAAAAATATTCGCAAACTTTTGAAAATGTATGAATGGATAAAATTATAATTGCAAATTTATGAAAAATAGAAAAATTAAATAAAAAGACTAAATTGTAAGAAATAAAAAGTTACAAATTAACAAATTTAATTATAAATTGAATCATGTAAAAGGCCCACTTAAATATACATATGACTATGAATTCAAAAGAATTGATAAAAATTTTGAAGAGAGAAAAATCATTGGGCTTTGTTATAAAATTGAAATGGGCTTAATTAGGCTTCATTGGAAATGAAATGGGCTTGTTAAAATAATTAAGAAATGGGCTTGTTGGGCTTGCATGAAATGGCTTGGGAGAAAAAAATGGGCTTGATAAGGTTAATGGGCTTGTTGCGCTTATTTGCAAAATTTGAAAATTTTAAGCCTATTAAAACAATTTTGCCTAACATAAAATTACTAAAAATAATTAAATTTTCTTATAAAATTTCAAGTATTAAATTATACAATAAAATTTTTCATAAGTCTTATGTGTAAGAAAAAGACAATTGAAAATCTTAAACTCGTAAAACTTTTATGAGAACAAAACTTTGTTGAAGAAAATTGTTATTTGAAAAAAATACGAAACTTATAAAATAAATTAAATTTTTAAAAATGATTTAATATGAATTTAATGAAAATATTTGATGAATTTAAAAATTATAAATTTAGAAAAATCCTACGAAAAAATTACTAATTAAAAAAACTTTATATTTTGGAAATGAGAAATTTTCAAAAATGAATCCAACTTAAAAATAAAAGTTGAATTTAATACCTTGCTTAACAAATTAGTCGGTACAAATAATAAAGATAAAAACTTGAATTTTGGAGCAACTTTTACCAAAAAATTTGTGAGTAGAAACTCATGGTATAGCAAAAAATTCAAAATTAATTGAAAAATTTGTCAATTAGACATCTCGTGGTATAAAATGCTAATAAGGATTTTTTCTTGAATTTTTTTATTTTTTAGAGTGCATATCGGCATAAATACTGCAAATGTAACTAATAAAAATACACAACAGTCAACTTTCTAAATTTTACAAAAAATCTTGAAAAATTCTTAAAAATTAGAAATTTGACCCTGATATTATTTACAAAAATGGATTTCTAACTTTTGGCAAGAAAATATTCAAAAACAACTTTTCTCTTGAATATTCATTCTTTTTATCTGAGATTTATACTCTACAACTATTGAAACTGCATTTTTTTTCTTCACGTCCATGCATGACCATTTAGGTTATAACAGAATAAGTTATGAAAATGTGTAATCTACCTGGCAAAGGTCGACCTCCACTAGAGGGTCGTTAAGTTCTAAATCTTGGATGATTAAGAAAATTTAGAATAAAAGGGCTAGATAAAATTTAGTGTCCACAGCGTGCTACCCCTTTTTAGCCGTTGCTGAGAATCAAGAACAAGGCAAAGACCAAATAAACATAACTTCGTTTAGGCTATAAAGTTTTGAAAAAATAAACTAAATTAGACTTGATTGAATGTATATATTAAAAACGAAATAAAACAAAATTAAATAACCAAAGGGGAAACCTAGGTTAAGACGATGACTAATCCAGAACCTAAGATAAGGTTGACTTGGACGAAACCATAGTAGTGAACAAGGTGACCAAGGCAATACTTAAGTCCAAAAGATTAACCAAGATAAAAGCATATAGTCAATAAGATGACTAGGGCATTGCCTAAGTCTAAAGGTGTTAACTAGGATGAAACCATAAGAGTCAAACAAGGTTTTTCATTTTCTAATGCCAATTTCAACTTGGCCAAGTCCATTATCTAGTTTTGCGCTTTAAAAAGCCTTTTTCACCTATATTTCACATGATCAACTAAAGAAGCCATTTCATAACCCTGGTTCTCAACCAAATGAAGCTGATAAATAAAAGCTCCATTGATTTTTTGCTTAATCGGATGAAGTTGATTTCAATTTTACTTTACCTTCCTTTCACATAATCGAATGAAAATGACATATTATTTAAAAACTCTGCCTACCTTTCATGGGATTGAATGAAATAAACTTAAATCCTACTTTAACTACCTTTCATAAGATTGAATGAAGATGATTACCTAATTAAAACTTCACCTACCTTTCATGGAATCGAATGAAGAGGATTACCCACTTAAAACTTCACCTACCTTTCATGGGATCAAATGAAAAAGATATCTTATTCAAAACTCTGCCTACCCTTCATGGGATCAAACGAAAAGGATATCTTACTTGAAACTCTGCCTACCTTTCACAGGATCAAATGAAGTAGACTTAAATCATATTTCACCTACATTTCATCGAATCGAATAAAGATGGCAACTTACTCAAAAACTCCACTTATCCTTTATAGAATCAAATGAAATAGAATTGAATCATACTTTGCCTAACTTTCACAAGATTAAATGAAGAAGATATCTTATTTAAAACTTAGCCTACCTTTCATAGGATCAAACAAAGTAGACTTAAATCATACACCACCTACCATTCCCCAAATTGAATAAAGAGGATAACTTACTCAAAACTCAGCCTACCTTTTATAGGATCAAATAAAGTAGACTTAAATCCTACTTCACCTATATTTCACAGGATCAAATGAAGAGGATTACACATTCAAAACTTTGCTTACCTTTTATGGGATCAAATAAAGTAGAATTAAATCTTATTTCACCTACCTTCCATAAATCGAATGAAGAGGATAAATTACTTAGAACTTTGCTTACCCTTTATGAGTACTAATGAAAAAGATATTTTAATCAAAACTTTGCCTACCATTAACAGGATCATACAAAGTAAACTTAAATTCTACTTTACCTACTTTTCATAAGATTAAATGAAGAGGATAACCTTTATCACCTACCCTACATGAGATCACATAAAGAGGCCATTTTCTTAAAGCATTCTTTACTTACTTTGCATAGGATCACGTGAAAAGATTATTTTACTCAAAAACTCCACCTACACTTCATAAGATAGAACAAAGTTGACTTAAATCCTACTTCACTTGCCTTTCACAAGATCGAATGAAGAGGACATCTTACTTAAAACTTCACATAGCTTTTATAAGATTGAATGAAGTAGACTTAATCTTACTTCACCTACCTTTTATAGGATCGGCTGAAAAGGATATCTTAGTTTAAAACTCCATCTACCCTTCATAGGATTGAATAAAGTAGACTTAAATCCTAGTTCACCTTCCTTCCACACAATCGAATGAAGATGATATCACACTCAAAACTTTGCCTACACTTCATGGGATCGAATGAAGTTGATATTTTACTCAAAACTACGTCTAGCCTTCATAGGATCGAATAGAGTAGACTTAAATAGTACTTTACTTACCTTTTATAAGATTGTGTGAAGATGCCATTTTACTCAAAAACTTTATCTACCATTTATGGGATCAAATTAAGTTGACTTAAATCTTGCTTCACCTACCTTTCATAGATCAGATGAAAAGGACATCTTACTTAAAACTCTACCTACCTTTCACAAGATCAAATAAAATAGACTTAAATTCTACTTCACTTGAATGACTTAAAAACTTTGCTTTCTTTTCACGAGATCAAACAAAATAAACTTAAATCCTACTTCACCTATCTTTTATAGGATCAAATGAAAAAGATATATCACTCAAAATTTCGTCTACTCTTTACAAAATCGAATGAAATTAATAGCTTACTCAAAATTCTACCTCCTTTTCATAGGATTGAATGAAATAGACTTAAATTTTACTTCACTTACCTTTCACGTGATCATGTGAAATAGCCATTTTAGTAAAAAAAAAATTCCACCTACCTTTCATGAGATCAAACAAAGTTGACTTAAATCCTACTTCACCTATCTTTCACAAGATCGAATAAAGTTGACATCTTACTGAAAACTCTATCTACCCTTCATAGGGTCAAACAAATTAGACTTAAATTCTACTTAAACTACCTTTATAGGATCGGTTAAAGAAGATAACTTATTTAAAACTCTTAAGGGTTAGTCTTCTTATATTTTGGCGAGGCTTCATCAATTTAAGCTTTATTGTTGCCAATTTCTTTTTTTCTTAATGGCTTGCTATTGAAAGTTTAAATCATTAAAAGTTAATCTCATGCTTTCCCCACAAAAATCCTTCTTTTAATCTTGACTTCAAGAATCTAAGAATTGCTCAATTTTTTTTAAATGTCACCAAATATTGAATTATGTTTATCAATTCAAAAGTATAACTTCATGGAGTTGAATAAGATTCAACATTTCGTTGCTCAGGGCATATTTAAATAATCCTATTAAATCATGAAAAGCCTCAAGTTCATCTAAATTCTAGGACTTACAAAACAAGATCACCTTTTTATTCTAACTTGGGAAAAAATCTATTTGATCAAAAACTATAAAAATTTTAAAATAATTTTAACCATAAACTTTTTAATATTAAGGATAGTGGATATGTTATCCTCATCTATTAAGGATTTCTTATGATTGATGATCATCGTTTGGGATATCTTTGAAAAAGATGAAGAAATGAATTTAGAGGCACAAATAGGGCGGCACTACTAAAATTTGTTTTAAAGAAATTGGTACAATAAAGTCGAGGTTTATCAAGATCAAGTTCAAGTAAATGTTCCTTTGATGAGCATTTCTTAAAAGGCAATCAAGTCATAAAATCATTTTAATCTTCTAATACAATTGTTTAACATGTTTTCAGCTAATGCTAGTAAATACCAAGTCTCAAGAAGTTAATTCGAAGGTTTTTTATTCCCATCAATTTCTAAGGTAGGGCCTGAAAGTTCTCAAAGGTTATTTGCAATCAAATCAATGTTTGAGCATTTGAATTAACCTTTTATTAATGCCATGAAATTTTTAGAGGTTTGAGATTATTTTTAGATTAGCATGGAAGGATTCTTTTCCATTAAAGGCTATTTTGGTCAGTTTAGGAATAATTTCAAAGCTTTTAAGTTTGTCCTAGGTTTCCTTTTTAGGTTTTCAACTCTAGAACTTTATATTTTAATTTATTGCCCCATCATATTCTCGAGGACTCAAAAATCATCCAAAAAGATAAATTTGAGAGGGGTTTCCTAAGAATGGCCCGGTAGCTCAAATAGTTATGTTTGATAAAAATGGACTTTATAGGTACATAGCCTAGGCCATGATTCTTGGTTTAGAAAGAAAATGATAGATAGGCTTGAGTTAAGTATTTAAGTGATTGAAATAAGGATAATTTCTTTTCAAAATAAATTCCCATCCAACATATTTTTAAGATAAAATACATCTTTATTTCTTTTTTAATTTTTGATTTTTGATTCACTTTTTTGCTGTTTTTTTCTTTATTTTGTTTTTCTTCATTCTTCACTTTGAAAAGAATTTGTGATTTAAATTTTTTTCATTCTTCACTTTGAAAGAAATTGATATTTAAACTTTTTCATTCTTCATATGAAAGAACTTGAGATTTATACTTTAATTAGTCTTCAAAAATTGCCCTATGACAATAGGCTTGTTCCTGCTATGACTTTAGAACAAATTTGGTCCCTCTGACCTTGAAGCTTTGCTTCACTTGCCACCCATTGTAGAGGGTGATCCTTGATTAGAGTTTTTAGAAGGAATATTTCATTAGGCTCAAAGGGGATTACAAAGGGACTAATTTTTATATTTGTGAAAGGATAGAGAAAGATAGCCATTTGTCATTTTAAATAAAGCCATTCGGACTAGCAAGCATTTTGCTAAGAAAAAAGGTTGTTTTCTTTTTGAAATCATTTTAAGTACCTAAATAACATGATGTTGCACTCAATTTTTAGAGACTTAAGCTATGTCTCCTAACATTATCAGCTTTGTAGGCACCAAAGAATTTTGCTTTTGGTTAGGCCTTTAAGAAGAAATCGAATTAACATGGGAAAACTTTGAATCTCAAATCCTGTGTATCAAGAATTGGATTGAAAAGGATTTATTCAAAGAAAAAAAGATTTTTGGCTCACTTTTACTCTCATTCTTCCTAAACCAAGGATTTAAAACAATTTAATGAAAATTATGGTAAAAGGTTATCCAAATGGGGTAGATTTTAGAATTATTATCATTATTTTAACACATCAAATTATTGGCACTTAAATCTTTTAGAAACATAATCTATTTAGTCGACCTTTAAGGAATCCAAAATGGGTGTGAATGGTCTATAATTATTAAAGGTCTATGGTTGAATGTCTAGGACAATCATATAAATAAAAGTGAATGACCTTTTTAAGAGAGTTCAACCTAATGGTGATCATCTACCAATGAAAAATTTTAAGAATTTCTTATTATCCTTGATACCATAAATCATTATTAACAAATTCATGGCTTATGATAAAATGCATAATATTCATAAATCAAGATTCTTTTTAAAATTTACAGTTTCAAAAAAGAAAGATAAAAAGTTTTAAAATTAAGATAGAAATTGCCCTTATCTGACATACATCTATAAGGTTGATAACCCTTAGACCTATTATCCTTGATAGGCATCCACCAACTTATCAAATTTTGTTGGATTGGAATTCTTGAAGGCCTATACTTGATTTTTCATCCAAAGAATTTGATATAGGAATTAGACTTGTTCTTTCATTACGAATGTGTTTTGACTAGCAAAAAAACACAAGTTTAATAGCCACCACTGATAGATTTGAATATGGCATCAAAGCCTTTTAAAATCATTTTGGTTACTATCACCATAAGCCTTGGATGTGCCACTAGAAATGTCAAAAACTTTTAACATGCTGTGGATTTCACTATTGAAGATTTGTTTTGAAAACAAAAACTTTTGAAATACTTTGAATTCAACAATCGAAGACTTTTGAATGCTTCAAATATTGCCATCGAAGACTTATGAATATTTCAAACATTAGCATCGAAACCTTGTGAATACTTTGAACATTAGCATCGAAGACCTATGAATGCTTTAAATATCACCATTGAAGACTTGTGAATGTTTTAATATCACTGCCGAAGACTGTTGAATGCTTTGAATATGATTATTGAAAACTTATGAATGCTTCAAATATCACCATCAAAGACTATTACATGCTTCGAACATTACCGTCGAATACTTGTGAAAGCTTTGAATGTCACCATCGATGACTTGTGAATGCTTCGAATATTACCATGGAAGACTTTTGGATGCTTTGAATATCAACATCAAAGACTTTTTGACATTTTATATGAATGATCAATGGTTGATGCCATTATAATTACTTAAGCAAGTATGACAATGTCATAATCACAAAATGACGACATGGTTTAAAGACATCAAATGATGAAAATGCATAGATTATTAGTGTTAAGAATGATGTAAATGCTCGTGGAATAATGCAAATGCAAGAATCAATGAAAAAATATATGCATGAGAAATGATATACTGCTAATATCACATAAAAGGTGCAGATGATCATGAAATGACGCAAATATCAAGTATTAAATGAAGCATATGCAATGGATGACATGAAAATCTAATGGTCTTTGCATGCCCCAGTTAAGATCACTCCTTTTTCAATCTTTTGTTACCATCTTACCCTGATAAGTTACAAACTTTTAATGTCAAATTTTCATTTCATCTTTTTTTTTTTCCCATGGGTTAGATCTTATTTTGTTTTGTTACATTTCAATTTAAGAAACCCTTGCTTATTTTTATCATGCATTTCAAGTTTCTGAAAATAATTTTTTTTTTAAAAAAATGTATTTTGTTTAAAATCTCTTGGTTTAAACATGTGGCATTCAAGTTTATTAAAAATTAATGATCTTTTGTAAAAGTTTCTTAAATCATAATCTAAGTTTTCCTCAAGATGTGTTGAAAAGCTTAAAAAACTTCGGTTGACCCAAAAATTTCAAGGTGGATAGGATACATGCCCCATTTTCCTAGGCACAAATGGATCAAGCCGTATGAAAAATGAATTTCTTTTTTTTAAAAAAGACTAATTTAGTGTTCATTTAATTCTTCTAACCATTAGCTCTTTAATAGGTACCAATATTGGCCATTAAAGGTTTAGGATCAAAAAGGTCAAGTTAGAAAAGGGATGGATTTCATTTTTAAAGTCGATCTCTACAACTGAAAGTTGACAACTTAAGATACTTAAGGATTTTTTTTAGGTATCCTTAAATTTCTTTCGAATAATTTTCTTTCTTTCAAAAATTTCGTAAGTCCCATAAGTGACACCGACAAGTCTTTTGTTTTGCTCTTTATCTACAAAATCATGATTTGTGAACTTTAAGATTACTGCCCTAAAGTATTGGGTCATTAAAATGATCATGGTTTTATTCACAAAAACATGAATGCAAGGGTACAAACTCATTCTCACCATTGATAGTTGGTATTCTAAAGATTTTTCATCATCATGATTTAGAAAATATTTGCTCTTTGGGAAACATTCTTAGCTTATTAAAACTCTTAATACATATGCTTCATAAAATGATGTTAATTTAGAGACAAGGGTTTTTTAAAATAAGGGTTGCCTTTCTATCCTAGAAAAGCTGGCAATAGAATTAGAATGATTCCTTTAATTTTTTGGATTTATATTTTCAAACTTTTTCCCTTTAAGATTACTTTATGGTATGGTTGATGATGAAGCTTTGTAAGGATCAAAATGTATAGAAAGTTGGGTTCTTGAAAGTTTTCCAGTGGTGGTTTAGGGTAGCTATAGGGATTAAGGTTTTTTATGAGTGAAAGATGATGGAATAGTTCTTTGGGTGAGTTTTTGAAGATAAAGTTGCTAGAGAGTTTCTGAGAATGGATGAAGAGTTTTCTGAGATTACTGAAAGTCTTTTTTTTTTGCTTACCCTTTTTTTTTATGGCTGATCGTTGCTCTTTTTTAAGAGACAATGCATGAGTACTTTTGATTTTTCTCTTTTGCCTAGAGGACATCTCCAGCTACCATGCTCAACTGACTTTTTTTATTGGTTCTACAATGCTGAGTAAGGAGGCAGAAAGGCTGCAGCAGCCTCCCAGCAGAGATGTGCCTACCACCCTCTTACAACCATATATATCTTGTGAAAGTGACCTTTGTCATTAATTGTTTAGGCTCTAAAATTTGATTAAAATCCGTTAATGAGCCCATAATTTAGGTTTACAATTTTATATGATAGTTATTTGGTGCAAAAACATGTTTAAATCAGGTTTTCGAAGGCTGAAAATGCCTTGGTGTATTGATACAGAATATGTTGTAACGATACACAAGGTATATTTTACTCCTGAATATCGATACAATTAATTGTGTATCGATACCAAGAGCAAAAAAATATTTCTAGTCTCAAGACTTAGAGGCCAGTATTGATACTCCATGGATCTATATCGATACGCATGCTTGTGTATCAATACATTTTCCCAAAAATCACAACTTTAGCTACTGCCCAGGTTTGCATCGATACAAACATGCCAGGTATCGATACCATATCTTGGGTATCGATTTGTATCGACACTACATGTGAAAATTCAAGCTTTTTGCACTGTAAAGGCCTCATATTAATACTTGCACCCCAATATAACTTGTACAAACCTATAACTTCTTTAGTTACCTCAACTTGGTCACAAACTATGGGAAATTGATTTGTGTATAACCTTCATGAAACCATGAAAATTGGATTTTGTTACCTTATTTTTTACATTTTCTTTAATATGGCCCATAGGCATTTTAGAACTTCCTAAAAAAACTTTTTTTGCCAGGTGATGTGTCACCTAACTTTATTTTTATTTTTGATTTCATCACTCTTTGATTATGCCTTCGGTTGCTAGTGATTGACCCGGGGAAAATGAGATGTCTACGTTCATACTTAGATTTCACTATGATCAAGTCTATAAAAATGGATGCCTAAAGTAGGGTTATAGACATCCGATTTTGTTTAGGCCTTCATGTAAGCATCTCGAGGCATTATAAAGGCCAAATGCACAATCATGAACCAGTTTCCCATTATCCCTAGCTAAGGTAAGGCGTTTAAGGAACTAGAGGTAAGCGAAATACACATTTTTCATTGAATATATCGATACGCCATGGTAGTCTATTGATACATTGGTTTATACATCACCATATTTAAAATCCTTGGGTCTTATCGATACTTTGAGGTAATGTCTTGATACATTCACAAGATGTATTAGTGTATTTTCTCATTTTATCAATACAAGGCTTAGTTGTATTTTTTGACCAAATGTATTGATACAAAGAAAAATTTATCGATACATTCACTTCTGTATCAATAGAATCTAGCATTATGTTGATAAAAAAATAGCCTAAATGTATCAACACATTCCTAAATCTATTGATATATTCATGCATTTTTGCCTGATTTGTGGCATTTTTCTCCCATTGCACCATTGATCCAAACATGGGTTCAACCATATTTTTAGTTCCAAAAATCATTTAAATTCATGCAACCTTATTTAATTTACTTTGGCTTATTGGGTTACATTAATTTTATTTTTAGAGGCCTATTTTGCTAGGATAATTGGACATTTCATGGTAAAATTTATGCTAAAAGGGGAATTTTTGAGCTCTTGTAGCTACTTGGTGTCATGACATGCCAAACACGAATCTGACAAGTTAGATTTTGATGGAATAAAATTTTTGTTTTTTTTTTCTATCATTAGGACAAGACTTAGTTGTTAAGTCAAATCACCTGTCCAGCTTAGCGCTTAAATGGTTGTTATAAAATAACCAAATGACTTGGAATCACCATCAATCTGTTTTAACTAGATAAGGTTGGTCACCTACCAGTTTGAGGGTTACAAAACCTTTGTAGACAAACTCTGAGGTCTATGTGTTTACCAGAGATTCATATGAAAAAAGTTTGGGAGTTAGTTACGTGTAGAATAAGACAAGTACCATCTACGACACCATAAAATGGTACCTATTAATTCTTGATTATAGTTAGTTTTAAGTTTTTGGTATCTAATTATAATTCTCATAGTTTGCAATATTTAAAATTAATATTATTTTTTGATTCCAAGTAAATTAGGTTTTAATCAATTTGAAAAATCAAAATATTTTTCTCCCTTTTTTCAAAAAAATCGAGAGGACTACGAAAGTTTTATTTTTCAAGAAAATAGAAAATTATAGTTTACTTATTTAAAATGGGTATTCCTTTATTAAAAATTGATAATGTGACTTTCATATATCAGAAGCATACCTATGCTATTTTAACTCAAGAATATTGCCTCGAAATTTAAAAAATACACATTATAATCCACATATTTGGCATAATATAATGAAAATGACTCCAGATAACATATATGAAATTGCAAAATGACTCTTTGATTATGGAAAATCATCTAAACAGACATAATATGTATGGACATTATGGAATGACCTTCTATCATAGAAAATGATTTAATTGCATGAAATTTTGCATAACAATTCTTAAGTAATGGAAAATGATTTAAATATTTCTCAAATGTATGAAATTGCATAAAAGTCCCTAGATTATGGAAAATGAACTAAATGACCCCAACATTCATAAAATTACATAAAAGTCCCTAGATTATGAAAATAATCTAAATGACCCCAACATACGTAAAATTACATAAAATCCTTAGAGCATCGAAAATGACTTAAATGTTCCTAACATATGAAATTGCATAAAATCCCTAGATCATGAAAAATGACTTAAAAGACCCTAACATGTATGAAATTGCATGAAAGTCCCTAGATCATAAAAAATAACCTAAATGACCCTAACATACATGAAATTACATAAAAGCCTGAAGATCATGAAAAATAACCTAAATAACCTTTACACCCTAGCATACATGAAATTGCATAAAATTATATAAAAATCCCTATCACAAAAATGACAAAAGTGACATAAAAATGCATGGAATGACATGAAAATACCTAAGTCATGGAAAATGACTAAAATGATATAAAATGCATCAAAGTTGCAAAATGGTCCCTAATATGCATGGAATCATTATGGGAAATTAGAAAGTGGTCCTTAAAAGTTTCTAACACTCCTAAACGCACTTGTAACATATAAGCATGGTATCATACATAATATTTACTTTCAAAACACCATATTAATATGAACATACATCGATTTATTAATGTGCATGGTAATATTGTCATAATAGCAATATATTTATAGAAAATGCATGGACATGTGAACAATGATTATAATCATGAAAATGTCATAAAATGCATTAATCATACATAACATGGAATATGAATAACATAAAAAGTCAACTAAAGTTGAAACATGAACACAGCTGATGAAATCCACATAAAAATTAAAGAAACATAACATAAAAAATTTGGAGATATGATTTTAAGAAATTTTAACAATAATCCTTAAAGAAAACCAAAAGAAAACATTTAAAGATCATAGGTCAAGATTTAGCCATAAACATAATTTTTATATCTTTGGCTTTTATAATCACCTAAGTATGGTTTAGGATCTTTAAGCTCACATAAGATGGAGAGAGAAATGATCAAAAACAAAATAAAAAACAAGTCGAGAAAACACCATGTATCAAACTTGAAGAAATTTTCTCTTTTTCCTTTATTTGTCTCTATTTTTTCTTTTTTTTCTAGTTTTTCTCTGTTGGGACTTGCCCCTCTTTTATTTTGGTTGTCCAAGAGGATTAAAAATCCCCTTTGTCTAATCACATCTCATCCCCATGCACTTTTTTTTCTTGACAACTTACCTAAGCTTACTTACAAGTAATTTCTCTAGGCCTTAAATATTCTAATCAAATGGGCTAAAACCTTATTGTTAGGGCATGGTTTGAGTTAAACTAGGTCAACAAACTAAGAAGTATCCCTCAAAGGGAAGCCCATACTCAAAATAGCTATATCTTGATTTTATGCAAAAAAGAGCTTTAAACTCTAAACCAAAATAGCACCTCATTGAATCTTAGCTAAACTAAGCTAAAAAATAGTCACAAAACAACCAAACTAGATGCCATTTGGTTCCTAAGCACAATTATAACATTAAACTCATCTGTGCTAAGGTCATTCAAGCTTTAATGGACTAAGTTATATAGGTGGTTCTCATTCTTACATTTCAATGTAAACACATCAATGAAGGACCTCTTTGATAGTTATGAAGTAACACAAGGCCATTAGGAAGGTGAAATGTAAAACAACTTGGATGAAAAAGCTTGTTCATAGTGAAAAATATCATACAGTATAGATACATTTTGTGTTTGTATCAATATAATTACCTCTAGAACCAAAAATCCATGAAAAACAAAACATTGTATTGATATAATATGGCCTTGTATCAATAAAATATGACCTTACATCGATATAATGCATGTCCGAGGCCTAGAAAGACTAAAACCAAATGATGTATTGATACATTAATCAAATGTATTGATACATGAATTTAAAAAACTGATATTTTTTACCCTTTAAAAGTTTCTGATTGACTAATTTATTCCCTAGGCATTTTAAAACTTAATTTTTTGCTCTTTGGAATTATGTCACCAAGAATTGGGGACACGGCATCTTACAATCCCTTTTTATTATTTTATTTCTTATGACTTTCCAATTATGTCTAGAGATGTTAAAAAATTGGTCAGGCAAGAGAGATAGGTTTATTTCTTCTTAAGTCTCAAATTAAGCATAGTTTGGTTGAAAAAGGCTTATGCAAAATTTAATGTCTACACCTCATTCTATTTAGCCATTGTCGATGATCAAGAATAAGGCTTTTACCAATGACACAATTTTACTCGAGCTTCTTGTTTTTCATTTTTTTTGTTGTTGGTTTTGCTCTTTTTTTTTCCCTTTTCTTTATACAACCTCAGCTAGCTTGCTTTTAACTAGCTACATTAGCTTTATTCTCACATATGTTTCAACTTTATTAGGCTTACCTTAGCCAACTATATTCGGCTTTATATTTTGTTGTCGACTTTAATTAGGACAAAAATTATTAGCTACTCCTGGGTTTTTTTTATTTTTATGCCAATTTTAGTTGGGATGATACCTATCAGATGCTCTTGGGCTTTTTCATTTTAGTGCAATTTTAACTATAGCTATACCTACAATTACTCTTAGGCATTTTCATTTTACTACTAATTTTAACTAGGACAAAACCTATCAACTACTCTTGGGCTTTTTCCCTTTAGTGCTAGTTTCAACTAGGATGAAATATGCTAGCTACTCTTAGGCTTTTTCATTTTGGTGTCAATTTTAATTAGATGAAACCTATCAGTTACTCTTTGGCATTTTCATTTTACTACCAATTTTAACTAGGACAAAACCTATCAACTACTCTTGGGCTTTTTCCCTTTAGTGTTAGTTTCAACCAGGATGAAATCTGCTAGCTACTCTTAGGCTTTTTCATTTTGGTGTCAATTTTAATTAGATGAAACCTATCAGTTACTCTTTGGCATCCTCATTTTGGTGTAAATTTAAGTTAGGATGAAACCTATCAGCTACTGTTGAGCTTTCATATTTTGGTGCTAATTTCAACTGTAGCTATCCCTACCAACTACCGTTGGGCTTTTACTTTTTGGTGCCAATTTCAACTAGTGTTATCCCTATTAGCTACTCTTAGCTTTCACATTTGAAGTTTGAATTTTCTTATGGGTGCAAACACTTATGATATTAGTGCTAAAATTTATGAATGGTTCAATGCTTCTTGAAATGATGCAGATACAAATAAAGACATGATAAATACACTATTTCATGTCCTATTAAAGAAAGATCAAGATTGTTAGCCTTATTTTATGTTGGTAAGGCTTCATCATTGCCAATTTTTTATTTCTTAGGGTTACCTTATCAGCGAAAACTTATATTAGTTTTTTTGAAGGCTGTCTGGTGCTTGCCTTGTGAGATCTTCTTTTATTTTGAATTCAAAATACTTTGGTTTTTCTTAAAGGTTGCAAAACATAAAAGTTAATGTTTATCAATTGAAGATTGAAAGTTCCACAATTACATACAGTCAAAGTAACAAGCTACACTCTTTTGTTTAAAGTTTATGCATACGCCAACTTTCATTTGGCGAGAATTTTCCTTATTAGAATAAGACAAGAATTTGCATTCATTTAAAACTACAATTTATCAAACGAGATCACTTTCTCATTATATCCTAGGGAAGAGTTTAATTGATAAAAGTTAGGATTAAGTCCTAATATCAAAAGTGATAGATGTGTAATATCAAATGTTTTTTTTCTATTAGTGATTACCTTAGAGTCATCTTCAAGGTAAGGTAAGACAAATTTAAAGACTCAAATGGATTGGCCCTACTAAGGTCAGATATAAAGTTTAACATAAAAAGGTCATAGCAAAGTCAAGGCCTTTGTTCTTTACCAGGATTCCTTAAAAGGTAAACAGTCAGAGTTACTATATCTTTTTAATCTTTGAATGTAACAATTTCATATATTTTAAACTAACCTAGTAAGCATCAAGTCTTAAAGGTTAACTTGAAAGACCTTTGGCAAATGTTAATTTCTAAGAAATGGTGCGAAAACTCCAAAAGGTTTTCTTCAAAGGTCTTGAAAAAATTAGGCATTTACCCCAATCTTTTATTAACATTTTAAAGCTTTTCAAGGTTTGAATTGTCTTTGGCTTTGGATGGTAGGTTTTCTTTCTTTTATGGCTATATTTGTTAATTTGGAAGTGAATCCAAAATATCTAACTTTATTCTAGACTATCTTTGTTAAGATTTTACCCTAAAACTTTATTCATCTTCTATTGCCCCATTATATTTTTGAGGACTCAAAATTATCCAAAAAATGGAATTTTTAAAGAATTTTCCAAGAATAAGCTTAATAACTTAAATAGCTTTGTTTGATTAAAATGGTCTTTTAAGATATGTAACATAAGCCATAGTTCGTGGCTTTAGAAAAAAGGATGCATAGGCTTAATTTAAATGTTGAAGGGTTGAATGAATCATAGATCATTTTTCCTTGAAAAGAGTTTTGTCCTTTACTCTTTAGGATAATGTGCATCTTTATTTCCTCATATTTTCTTCTTTTTCATTTTCCTTTGCTTCTTTCTACTTTCTTTTTAATGTTTTGTATTGTCACTTAATCATGAAATGATTTAAAACTCGAAATTTGATCTATCTTCATTTTTGCCCCATAATAATAAGCATCGTTCTCATAGCTTTTAAACTAAATTTTCTTTTAAAAAAAAAATTCGAAGCTTTGCTTTACATTGCTTCCAACTATAGAGAGAAATCCTTACTTAGGGTTTAAAGAAACAATAGTTCATTAGGCTCAAAGGAAACCATAAGGGGAATGTTTTTATTTTTGTAAAGGGATAGAGAAAGTTGACCATTTTTCATCCTAAACAAAACCATTTGAATTGACGAGCTTTTCCTTAGAAAAAAGGATAGCTTTTTTTTTCAAAAAAAATCATTTTTAGTACCTTAATAAAATGATGTTGTGCTATATTTTTTTCTTTTTTTCAATGATTTGGCTTTATGCGTATTATTTGAAATTATCAACTCCGTAGCCACCAACAAACCTTAATTTTGGTTAAACCTTAAAAAAAATCAAAGACAAGAAAACCTCTAGAATTTCACCTTTTATTTATCAATATTAGGTTAAAAAGGATTCATCTCTAGAAAAGTATTTTTAGCTCATGTTGTTTTCTCATTCCTCATGAATCAAGGATTTAAAAGAGTGTTAAGGAATCTGTGGAGTAAAGTTATTCAAGTGAATTTAAGAGATCTTGGAGTCCTAGCATTATTTTAACACATGTTAAACTATCAATATTCAACTCTTTTAAAAGCATAACTTGTTTGTTCCACCTTAAGAGAATCCAGAGAGGAAAGTTAGGTTTCAAAAGATTCTTATTTGAATGAAAAGATATATATATATATATAACTCTAAATTAAGGGTTTTTTTTTCATTTTTTTTTATTTTTAGTTTGTTTTTAAAGTCTGATCTAATAGTGATCATCAACTCCATTAAAATGTTTTAAAATGTTCTCATTGCCCTTGATACTAAAAATCATTAAAACCTAAAATTCAAAACATAAAACAAGATGTGTGATGCTCTCAAATTAAACTTCATTATTTTTAAATCATAGTGCATAGTTTTTTAAAGAAAAATGTACAAAACTTAATCTTAAAATAAAAATTACCTCTAATTGGCGTACTACTGTGAGGTTAATGCCCTATAGGCTGTTCATCCCTTGTAAGTATTAAAAGCTTTTTGAACTTTATTGGGTGTATATCCATAAAGGCCTGTATTTTTCTCGTGAATGCTTTGCAATCTTTTACGGAATACCCTTTTACTAGTTGGTGATATTCACATATGATGGTTGGATTATACCATTCTAGGTAAAAAAGATTCCTAGATTTGTTAAGATAGTAGAGATCATCTAACTCTAAGCAAGTAGGTCAAAGAACTCTATGCAAGAGATTGGTAGAGAGTGATACAATTTTGCTCTTTTTCTCTTTCAATTTCATGAATTACCTAAACTGTTCCCTTGATCCATTTGCATATCTGAACTTTCAATTGGTAAGATTGCATGAAAGGTTTTTGGCACATATGGATGGATCTACTGATTAATAAAAAGGTCAAAGATGATCACTAAGTTTTAATAAATCTTTTTATCCCCTAAATTTTTTTTTGTTCTTGCTGCTGGCAACTGCATCTTGCAAGCATTGATTGATAATTGCCCTACTAACACTATATCACTCATGTTTGCTATCCTTTCAATCTTTATGCCATGCTTAATTCTTTCCACAAGAAACAATATGTATGCAAATGTCGAGAATGAATTTTTGACTAACTTGTCATAGTATAGTAAGGAAGAGTATCCATAAAATTAAAAAGAATTTCTCTATCGGTGAAAGCTTGTTAAACCTGTAAGGCCATATTCTTCCATTGGCAAGCATACTTTTTATAGCTTTTATCATGATTGTTCTTCATGTTTTGGAATATTTTCCTATTTGGAGCCATCTTCAATATATGCTTGTATTGTTCTTGAAATACTTAAGCCAAGCCTCTCTATATGCATATATAGTCCCTTCCCCATCGAGAATACCATTCAAACACTGCCCTAGTTAAGCTCTTTAGAAGATATAAACAAGCAGCTTCTTATTCGCAATATGCCTCACCATTATATAACAATGTGTCATTAGGTGCATTTTGGGACAAGAGAATCTACAATATTTTTAAACTTTAGAGTTTTGAACTTTGGTAGAATGATCATGTCTAGGACCAACAAACATTATTCTGTATCTTTAAATCCCTTTGTTACTCTTGATGGTTTATATCTACTCTTTTAATTAACTAAACCTTTATGGCAATTCTTAGCCTTGTGGTGTTTTTGACAAGTTCTCAATTAGCAGTTTTGATTTGGAAATCTTGATGGGGTTTGCAGAGCCGGCCTTTCATTCTTGAATTGGAAGTGAATGCCTTTGGCTAAAAGTTTGACCTTGCGCATATACATTTCTAGAGCCTCTCTTTTTTCTCTAACATTTTAGATGATTTCAAGTACTTTAGACCTTTGTTGTCCCTCTGGGCTTTGAATTTGATTTTTCTTATGTAATTAAGTATCTAATTTCATTTGATTTTGTCTTTCAATGCTACCCAACTTGGAAAAATGAACATACATAAATTAGCCTGCTTAGGGATGCAATCTCATCAACACCTTTTTCTTTGGGTTTTAATGGGATCTTTTTTATTTTCATATAAAACATTTAATGAAAATTAACATTGATAAATGTAGAAACAAATGCATGAATGAATGAATAAGTGTTTAACATTACTAATACGCATGGTGTGATATGTTAGTGTAAGCCTACAAGCCAATCATCGTGGCATGTAAGGTATTCGCATTAGTGATTTCATATAATTAAACATTATATTTATTTAATGTTATAGAAGTATTTTTTTGTCCATAAGATCTTATTGTCTAATTTTTATAAACATCTTATATAGATAAAGCTCATGAAACACATTAGACTTACAAGGGAATTATAAAGAGTTGCAATTATAAGATCCTTATGTATTAGTGTCATGTTTTTAAAAATGTTCTTAGTCATCATATTGCTAAGATGAAGCACTGATAATACACAAAGATTGGCATATGTAAGCCTTCATGCATAAGATGCATGCAATTGATCTAATAAGTTGAAGTATAAAGATACTTGGGGACATGATATAGGTGCTTGTTATGTAATAAGTTCATTAAACATGATCAGTTATGAGAGTTCCATTAGGTCTTTTACTCAAGTGTCTATGGAAATACTCCCATGTATTAGTAGTATAATGAGTTTCATACTTCGATTCCATCACAAATGGGTGCTTATGATAGGATGGTTTTGGGTATGTCATGATTATATGGCATGTGAATGAATGGTCTAGAAAAGATTCATCACCCTAAGTGATAAGAGAGAACATTTCTCATATGTACTTTGTATATGTACTTTGCCTATGTTAACTTAAAGTCCTTAGCCAAGGCAATATTAATTATGGAGTTAACACGCAGGGATTATCCACTAATATGGAATAAGCTAAGAGTAGAAACTAAACTATGCTCTTGGAAATTTTAGGATATATGGTGAAAGAATATTCATTATAGTGAGATACTGAATACTGAAGGTCTTATCACAACTATATTGACACTCCTTGCATGTTGGGTGGCCATTATGCATTGTTGATGCCAATCTTAGTTTATAAATATAAAATATTTTTTATTGGGCTATTTTATATTTACTGCAATATTATGGAGGCCTAATGGGTCATAGACATAAGATTAGTAGAAATTAAATTGAGACTAGGCTTATATGTCTAATACAAGTAATTGTTACTTAAGTTTAATTTGAATAAGTTCAAATAGGGAAATGACAAAATTATAATTTTTTAGGAATAAAATTTTAAACTTTAGGCTATATAAGCCCATGTTTTCCATCCCTCATAGCTAGTTAGAACCTTTGAATTCGGCCAAGGCAGAACAAAATAAGGTTAGGCAATATCTTCCTAAAATCCCTATAGAAGATTAAGCCATTTCTTTGTAACAAGAGGAAAACTAGTTTTTTCTTCATTTTGATTATTAAATCAAGGTCTTCTAAGTGCAAGGGCTCTTGGACAGCTTTGGTTTATGAGAATCAAGCTTAATATTTTTTGTAAATCGGTCATGGGATTGCTGAACAATTTCTCAAGATTAAAATAGGTTTGAATCTTAAATAGTTTTTTAGGTTTCTAAATCTAAAAGATTAATCAAGATCTTTAAGTTAATCTTGTTTAGGGAATCTTGGATTAGTTTTATTGTCATGTTCATTGCAATGTTTATAAATTATTTTTATAAAATTTTTGTAATCTAATTACTTGTTGGTATGAGATTTTCTACATGATAAATAATTGATCAAGCATAAATGTGGGAAACCATTGTAGAGGCAAGAATTATGACTCATCCTTTATCATCTTGCAAACCTAAAAGCTCAAACTTTGATATTCATTTATAGTCAGGGTATACAATGATATTTTACATAAAGCAACCAAAAGGCCATGTCTACAACATTAAATTGTCCTAACTATTCTAATGCTTCCATCCATTTCTTGATTCCATGCTTACAAGGTCCACAAAGCAGTTGTAAAAAGCCATATTTATGGTGACTCTACCACCCTAGCAATAAAATGCTTCCGAAGTCATTCAATCTTATATTAAAAGGATTATTTCCTAGTTAGATTGCAGCTAAAGTTTTGGATCTTGATTTTGAAGCTTATATTGGGAGATTCAATAAGTCAAAATAAAAAATTCCTTTTACAGTTGTTAGGCCTAGTATAACACTACAGAGGATTTACAGGAACATTTGATTTTGGTTTGATCTACAATACACTAGCGTTGAATAGGTTTTGAACTTTTTATTTAAATGCATTGCAATTGTCTATAGAATCCCTTGTTACCTTGCATAGTACTGCAGTGGGCATTGATGTTATACCATTTAGGATAAAAAGGTTCATAAAGGTAAATATGCATAGGATCAATAAGTCGATTTTGGAAGAAAAGAGAATGCAGTTATACATAAGTTAATAGGATTGGATTGAATTTGGAATTTCCTTTATCTTTTCTTAATATGGATGCTTAAACGTAACTGGTTTATGCCCGAAAGATCAACATGGTAGAAGGGCAGGCTTATATGCAGAGGTTCAGATTTGAAAAGATTTGCTTTGATCATGTGAATAGACTAGGGATTAGAATCTTCACTTAATGGTATGCTCGACCCTATCTTTGAGTCTTTAAATGCCAAAGGTTAGGTCAAAAGCAATGGTGACTTTTAGGGATCACTAGAAGATCTGTAACAATTTTTATCAACTTGAATAGTTATTCCTTTATCTCTTGGATTTTGTGTCCTATTTCTCTGACTATCCCCCCATGCAATTATTCATGCTTCCAATAAATCTTCTAGATTCTAATTTTCTAGATTTTGTCAAAGATGATAATGCTCTTAGGCAAAGTTCCTTTCTTCTTCCATGCAGATCCTCCACCATTCTTATTAATCTATCAAGCTAATTTTTCATTCCTCGAACTTTATGCTTGAATTTTTCCTAAATACACTCTAATGCACTAATTTTTGCCTCTAAATGATCTTCCATGTTTTTACCCTTTCAATGGAATGAATAAGAGCTTTAGTAGTGAATACATAAGCATAATGACAAATAAAAGGAATATATGAAATGCATGAATGCTTGGATGACATTTGTTAATGTATGCATAATATATGAAGGCATGAATACTATGCAAAAATATAAAAGATTAAAGCAAAAAAATCCTAACACAATTTTTATTTCTCATACGATACTGATGCCTTAAAATTTTTTTACCAATATTTTTTTTCATTCATCATTTTTTCTTTCATGATTTTTCCATTTTCCATTTTCCATGCTATGCTAAATGAATAATGTATGAATTAAGACATCACATGGTGGAGATTATCCTAGTTGAAATTCCTTAATAATTATTAAGAAAATTAATATTAATAAGATTACAATTAAATTAAAATTGTTTTAATTTAATTTATGAATTTTATTTAGATTAAAATTCATAAAAAGATTATTTGATATTAGCTAAATGCTTTCATTTATCTTATATTTAATTATGTGATAATTATATGAGATAAATTAATTTATTTATATGATAAATAAAAGAGTTTAATTTAGATTATACTCCAAGGAAACCTAATTTAGCTAAATAATCTATTGTGTACCAAGCTAGAATTGTGTCTAGATTCATGATGTCTTACTCGAATTCACTACAGCTATTTTATGTGCTAGGTTCAACCACCATAGTTATAGGAGTTGGAATCAAGATTAACTTACTTAGGGTGAAAGAATTTTGCCTAAACATAGTGTTTAATTTTGATTATAAGTTTCCTAGAGAATTTCTTGAGAAATTTGGCTAAAAGAAGAATAGAGAGTGACGACAAAAGATAGGTGGAACCGAAATACTTTAGAAGTGAGTTTTAGTTTTGCGAGAAAATTGTTTTCACTAGTTTTCTAAGTGGGACCACACTAAAGGAAGAAAAACCACCATTGTCGCCACTCATTCTTTCTCTTACTTTGCGCATTATTCCCTTTTTGTTTAAAGAAAACACCATTTTGGATAAGTTCTCGGATAAAGTAAAAGGAAAAATAAGTCCCAATCATCTTTTGGTTAAGACTCATTAAGTTTTCTAGCTAGCACTGGAGAACCACTTATCCTTGAAAAGGCTCTCATTATCATCCGTGTGATTACCATTAGAGGCAAGATAAGAGTGTTGCTCGTGACCTCATAGATTTGATCAAATACCGAGCCACCCACCTTCAAGTTCCTTTAAATTGGATTCAATCCAAATTATGATATCTGAGAGTTAGGTAATCTCTTTACAGATACGTGATTTAATTTGATTAAATCTTATTTTGATAACTTACATCCCTTCAAAGATCCATAAGGAAGTTTGGCTATCTCCGTGTTTATTATTTCCGCTGCAATTTATGTTATTTTGTAAAATTTATTATCGTATGAGGTTAGACTTCACTAGGAATATAGATTCCCTTGACTAAGGTTCCTAAATGCTCCTAGAACATGTTATTTCACCAGTATACATACAAGCATGGTATCATACATGATATTTGCTTTCAAAACACCATACTAACATGAACATGCATAAATTTACTAATATGCAATAAGGATAATCATTAAAGTTGTAAAACCTTACTTAATGATTGAAATTACAAATTATTGCCAATAAAATATTTTGGTTCATAATGGATCTAAATACAACATGAGTAATAGACTATCGTTATGTAGCATATGTTATGGCAATAAGTTTTAATAGGTCAGATTCCATTAACTAGTCCCACATTGTTAAGATTGTCTTGAAAGGTATATCCAAGAATCGTCCACTAGGTCTGGGGCAGTCTATCAAGTTTATATTGATGACCTTGATCAGGCCACATTATGATGATGGCTAGTATAATGTCTAAACTCTAAAAAGAGCAACTGGCTATGCTCATGAAATCATCTAAAACCTTAAAAAATTGTTTATAAGGGTAATCACAATGAGAGGTTTAACAACCCTAAGGAATTGTTCCTAAGCAAGATATTAGTGTAGGAAATCTTGAGCAGCAAATAATTATATTACAAAAATTTTATAAATAGCGTATAAACATGGTAATGGAAAAAAATCAAAGAAACTAATCTGAGGCTCCCTAAACAAGATCGTCTGACAAGATCTTGATTAGTCTTTAGATTAAAAAACCTAAAGAACTATTCAAGATTCAAACTTTCCTTAATCTTGAGAAGCCTTTTAGCAATTCCATGACTTAATAATAGGAAAACACCAAGCCCGATTGTCCTAGACTAAAGCTGCCCAAGCATCAATCCTCTAATAGTTATCCATACATGTGACCTAAAAATCTTTAATAAAGATGAGAATTAGTAGCTGGGAGCCATCGCAGTAGCATAAATTTTAATAAATCTTCTTTTGCACTTAGAAGACCTTGATTCAATAATCAATAAGAACTTTCAAATTTAAGCAATCCTTACCCAAGAAAGTAATGGAAAATGCAAAGCACTTTGTTAGAGGTCTCTTGCCTAAATTATTTTTATGGTTAATTTAGGTTAAATACATTTAGGGTTTAAAATTTTAATTTTTAAAAAATTACAATTTTGCTTGGAGTGCATGTGAACACATTTAAATTAGGCCTAATTAATCATTACTTGTATTAAACGTATTAGCCCAGTCTTAATTTAATTTCTACTAATCACATTTATGTGTGTGACTCACTAGGCCCTTATCATATTGACAATAAATATAAAATAGCCTAGTTAAGAATATTTTATATTTATAGACCAAGATTGGCATTATCGATGCATCATGGCCACCTAACATGTAGGGAGTGTCAAGATGGTTTTGACAAGCCTTTTAGTGTTCAGCATATCGGTGTAATAGATATCCTTTCATCATATATCATGAAATTAGAAAGAGCATGGTTTGGTATCTACTCTTAGCTCTTTCCGTATTAGTATGCAACCCTTATGTGTTAACTCCAAAGTTAATATTACCTTAGCCAAGGACTTTGAGTTAACACGAGCCAGGTACATGTGAAATTTGTCCTTTTATATCACTTAGGGTGATGAATCCTCTTTGGACCACTTATTCACCTACCATATGATTCATGCCATACCCAAAACTGACCTACCATAACCATCTATCTATTGTGGACCTATTCATAATGGAATCAAAGCATGACACTCCTCATATGAGATGACATGGTGTCACAAGTCTAAAGATCACTTATACTGCTGACGCGTCAGAGTATTTCCATAGACACTTGAGTGAAATACCAAATGGAACTCCTATAACAGGTTATGTTTAGTGAACTTTTTACCATAATAAGTATCCATATAATGTTCCTAAGCATCTCTATACTTCAAATTATGAGATCAGTTGCATACATCCTAAGCATGGAGGCTTACATATGCTAACCTTTGTGCATTGTCAATGCTCTATCTTGATAATGCAATGACTAGGAATGTTTTAGAAACATAGCTTTGATGCAAAGGGATATCATAATTGTAACTCTTTACAATTCCTTTTAAGGCCAATGTGTTTTTAATGGGTTTTATCTACATAAGATATTTATAACAATTATACAATTAAATTTAATGGATAAAGAAATACCTTTTTTATATTAGTTAAAATATAATGTTTGATTACTTGAAATCTGTAAATGCTAATGCCTTACAAGCCACAACAATTGGCTTGTGGGGTTTAAACTAACAGTCAAAAGGTAGATTAATTAGGTGGCACATGGTAAAATGTATTTCAATACTTAAGCGCTTTAGATGGATCATGATCTATGCATCATCCATATGCTTTCTTTTGTAGAAAGATAAATGAGATGATATGGTAATATGCCAACGTAGTGGATTGCTAGATTAATAGCATACAACTTGACCTTATAACGTCAAAAGCAATGGTTAGGTGAAATGCATACAATGGTTTTAGCCAAAGAGTTTCCACCTAACATTTCTAGGAGTTGCATAGAGATTGAATCAGTAAATTAAGTTAACTATTGAATTAATTCTTACATTATCTATTGAGTTGACTTTAGGTCTTGTAGGGATGAAAGGGGTTCTAGCTCATAAAAAAGATTTAAATGTTGATCTTTTTAGATTATGGTTGAGGGCTATAATCTCAATAAAACAATGAGGACAATCATTAAAGTTGTAAAACTTTCTTTAATTATTGAAATTGCAAATTATTAACAACAAAATATTTTGGTTAATAATGGATTTAAATACAACATGAGTAATAGACTATCACCATATAGCATAGCATATGTAATGTTTATAAGCTTTAATGGGCCAAATTCCATTGACTAGTCCCACACTATTAAGATTGTCTTAAAAAGTATATCCAAGAATAACCCACTAGGTCGGGGCAGTCTATCAAGTCTATATTGATGACCTTGATTAGGCCTCATTGTGATACTGGCTAATATAATTTCTGAACTCTGAAAGGAGTAACTTGCTATTTAAGCTTATGAAATCATCTAAAACTTTGAAGATTTATTCTACAAGGGTAATCATAATGAGAGGTTTAACAACCTTAAGGAATTGTTCCTAAGCAAAATGTCAGAAGATAGCCTAATTAGGCCGCATGTGTAAGATGCAGTTTAATACTTAAGCACTTTAGATGGATCATGATCTTTGCATTGTCCATATGCCTTCTTTTGAAGAAAAACAAAGGAACTGATAAGGTATTATGCCAAAGTAATGGATAGCTAGATTAACGGAGTAAAGATTGCAAGGAATACTTTGATATGATCGAATTTTGAAAACTTATAGAAATTTTGATACGAGATAAATATTGAGATTAATTCATATCTCTTGGTATATGATACCTAAAATTTAGTGCTTAAATATGTATGACATATTGTAAGGCCCAAATGAAAGAAGTAGTGAATATGGACCATAAGAAATGGCAACATTATTGATATTGATCAAAGCTTGCCTTCATGATTAATGTTTCTAAAATGTTATCATATTTTATTCATAAATATTAGATATTTATTTTGATGTTCATGTGCTAATTAAGGATGATTGTTGGCATTCGATGTTGAGCTTAGATTCAATCTTTATTGAATAAATCATTAAACATAGAATTGTTTTATGTGATGGTCTCAAACATACACTTGCAATGGTATTGAGAATATTAAACAACCTATAACTTATGAGATTCAAAAATAGTTTTTCAAATCCAATTACCCTTTAAAGCTACATATATATGACTTAATGGGAGGCATTTATGATTCTTTAAAAGTTAAAAATCATAATTTGACTTAGCAATAAATCCCTATGACGTTAGAAAAGTAATTATTTGGAAAGTGTTTCAAACTAAAAGGAATGTATGTTTATATTTCAAAGGTCATAAACAAACTCTTTTGTTTAGGCTCACAAAAGGAGTTACATTTGGATAATTACCTTACAAGCTAATAAAAGATTCATATAGCTGTTAAAATAACAATTAGGCCATATGATTAGAATTTGGGTCTTATTGTGATTTGGATAGTTAATGACATTGGCAATAAGATTATCCAAAATAAGACTAAAGCATATCTTACAATAGTACTAGAGCATTGTCCAAATTGAGATACGATTTTAGCATTAAAGGTGTTAGTGATTAGCTTAACGCAAGTGGGAGATATTAGTATATGCCCTAGAGCCAATCGTCTTGAATGAGACATATAATAGTTCACAATGCAAACCAATCACTTAGTTTAGCGATACAAGGTTTTCCTTCATGTTAGTAGTATAATTGACATGAATTACTACTTGGATGAAGCCCATAGAACACATTTGGCCTCATAAAGGAACTATAATGAGCCATAATTAAAGGATCCTTATGCATCAAAGTCATGATCCTAAAATAGTTCCTATTTATTATATTGCCAAGATGAGGCATTGGCAATGCTCAAAGATAAGCATATGTTATGCCTTTTATTTATGAAATAAGCAACTGATCTTATGGGTTAAAGTACATCGAATACTTGAGATGGCATGTGGGTGCTTATTTTATGCAAACAAGTTCAGTGAATATGGCTCATGTAAGAACTCCACTTGGTATTGTCACTTAGTGTTTATGGAAATGTTCTCACATGCCAGTCGTGCAATTGGTACTCTGACTTATGATGTTTATATTTCAAAGGTCACTTGAGTGTTTTGGGACAAAAAATTATTTATAATAAATTATATAATTATTTGGTAATTATTTAATAATACTTACATGAAGTAATATTGTTTTACTTAGGTGAGAAATTTTATTGAAAATTAAATGTTCTTGTATGCAAATAATAGGTTGGCTGAAAAGCCCTAATTACTAAGCCCAAAAGGCCTCATTTTTTACAAATCCTATTTGGATTTTATATGAGTTAGGTTTAATAGTGGTGGATCCTATTGGTGTTGGATTAGCTTAAGATATTAAATAGTTAATGCTTGGGCCCAATTGTAAATGGACTTGGTAAAAGAATTTTACATAGATCCTTGTGGAAACATAAAAAGTGGCCCTATGCATTGGGTTTGGTAGTATTGAGCTTAAAGCCTAGCCTAATTATTAAGCCCAAAAGGCCTTATTTTTGACAAATCCTATTTAGATTTTATATGAGTTAGGTTCCATAGTAGTGGGTCCTATTGGTGTTGGATAAGCTTAAGATATTAAATAGTTAATGCTTGGGCCCAATCGTAAATGGACTAAGTAAAAGAATTTTACCCAGATCCTTGTGGAAACATAAAAGGTGGCCTCATCCACTAGGTTTGATAGTACTGAGCTTGAAGCCTAACCTAATTATTAAGCCCAAAAACCTTCATTTTTGACAAATTCTATTTAGACTTTATATGAGTTAGGTTCAATAGTGGTGGGTTCTATTGGTGTTGGATTAGCTTAAGATATTAAATAATTAATGCTTAGGTTCAATCATAAATGGACTAGGTAAAAGAATTTTACTTGGATCCTTGTGGAAACATAAAAGGTGGCCCCATGCATTGAGTGTGATAGTATTGAGCTTGAAGCGTAACCTAATTTTAGTTGTATAAATATACATCTATAAGAGTTTTTAAGTGGCTAATATACTTTTTGACTCTCAAAAACCCTAGACACAATTCCCTTAAAGCCCTAGACCAAGTTGGCAAAACCCTAGATCTCTAATTAAGATATTGAGAAAATTTAAATATTTGTTTATTCAATTCCACTGCTTATGTTTAATTTAGATTAAATATTTTATATTTAATTCAATGAACATGAACCCGAAGTTTCCATTCAATAGGGATATGCCAACTCTTTACATAAATAATTTATTTTGAAAGATTTAAAATCTTATATTTTATAGAAACAAAAATATCTTATGTTTTATACATGTGTACTTATTTTAATGGATAATAATTAACTTAAATTCAAACATTAATTAAAAAAGAATCAATTATGACGTTAATTATCTCTTGCAATCCTAATTTTAGGACTCAATGTTTATGCCTTAAATTTCATATAAATTAGTTTGAATTGAATTTTTTTCAACTTTTCTAAATTCAAATAATATGTTTCATATTAATTTTAGATAACCTTTAATTATTTTTAGGTTCATTTTCCTGCTATACTGAGTGGATTATAATGAATATTCATTTGCCATTTATAAATAAATTACAATTCAATTTACCTTAAATCACTCTAAGTTAAATTTAATTTCTAATTTTAAAGTCCAACTTCAACGTAATAAACAAGCTTGCTTTCTTCATCAAAGTACTCGGTTTGAAAGTTTACTAACTCTTCTATAATTCATTCTACTTTATTTTACTGTATATTCTTAATTAGTTTTGGTCCTGCTTGCTTTTGTTTAGTATTATTTGTATTTGTTTGATTTAATATTATATACGTTTACAATGTTTCTCCAATTATAACAATTTTTTGCTATGATTAAAAAAAACAAATTATGCGACTTAATACAAATATATAGCTATTAATTTTTAGGATTATTATTATGATTTCAGTGGTCGAAACTTGGATTATTACTTTGGATTTTTTTTTTGATTTTACGATATTTACTTTGATTTTAATATATGCATTTATTTTTCCAATAAATAACTGATGGATCACTATTACTGGCTTTTTAGTTATTTAACGAACTAATTAAAAAGAGTTTATGATTCTTTTGTTGTAAATTTATGTATAAATTTAATGGTATTTTATATGGACTGACATAGATATTGGAAGATCCGTTGTCAATGGGGGAGTTCTAGGGAAAGATTCTTAAGGTAGGGTTTGGGTAAGGTTAGGGTGCAACCGAGTAAACTGGTTGCAATGTTTTTTTTTTAAATTTTTTTACATATATTATTATATAATAATATATAAAATTATTAAAATTATATAAATATATTATAAGTTAAATAAATCATTATCATTAAAAAATTTTATAATTATCAATAAATATGATAGTTACATAAATTATATTCTCTATTATATAAATTATTATGATTGGTAATATAACTTAATATTACATATTTTTATTATAATTATACATATACATTATTTAC
>JBBYHO010076847.1:2409-17577 GCA_038382025.1 Adansonia gregorii
ATTATTATTATTATTATTATTATTATTATTATTTGCTATTAACATATTTTCATGTCATGAAGGTGCCGCAACATACTAGAAAGCAAACCATGACCTGCTAGACTTAAAAGTGAGTGACTCTTTTGTTTCTCTATTTTTTTGTCTATATTAGAGCTGAGTAGTGGAATGAATCACTCACTTAACTAAACCTTAAATGATAATTAAGAAACGGCCATTTGACTTGGAGTCACTACTAATCTATTTTGGCTAAGGTGAGATTGGTTACTTGTTGGAATCCATACTTTAAGGGTTACGAAACCCTCAAAAACAAAATTTAAGATTTATGTACTAACTAGAGATCACGTGAAAAGGTTTGAGAGTTGGTCATGACAAAAATAAGGAATTTATCCCTCTCGTAACACTCAAAAATTGATATTTTTTAATTACGTGTTAACTTTTAATCTCAATTTTAATCTTTTGGTTATTTGTACTTAATTATAATTTCCTTATTTCAAAACTTTCCTAAAACTAATTTTAATACTTGGCTCATGAGTAAATCAGGTTTGAAAATATTTTTTAATAATTAAAATGTCCTTCACACTCGATAAAAGAAATCAAAGGAATAAAAAAGCTTTTATTCTTGCAAACTTTGAAAATTTTGATTCATTCATTTTTTAAGAGGTACTCTGTCATTTAAAATACTCGATAAGGTGCTTTCTATACGCTAAAAAGCACACTGATTGATTATTTTAACTTAAGAATATTGTGTCAATTTTTTAAAAATCTTATTTTTATTAAAAATAAAAAAAGACTCCACCTATGGCCCGATTTTGATGGAATGTACAAAACTAGACGTAAAGGACTCTAATTTGGTTGAAGAGACCAAAATGTTCTCTAAACTACACGTTTGACATGAAAATTGCTCATGGCCCTGTTGGACTTTAAAAATGATCAACATACCCCTAAAATACACCTTCAACGTAAAAGTTCCTGTAATTCTAAATGACTTAAAAAATGATCAACATACTTCTAAAGCACGCTTTTGACATGAAAGTTCATGGTGACCCTAAAGGACTCTAAAAATGATCAACATATTGCCTAAAGCATGCCTTTGAAATGAAAGTTCCTAGTGACCCTAAGGAATTCGATTGTAAAATGAAATCACTAACCTACCCGCAAGCTCACGTGACATAAAGGTTATATGTGGCTCCAAAGGTCTCCATTTCAAGGTGAAATGACTATAATGCCCCAAAATGGGTAACTTTAAAGTAAATATGACCAAAATAACAAAAATTTCTAAAAGGTATTTAAAGGTTCTATATTTGCAATTTGACACCTAAAAAGTTAAAAAATGAATGGAATGCATGAAAATGACCAAGATACACTAAGTTCGTAAGTTTTTTGAGAAAAATGGCCTAAATAGCCCTAGAATGCAAGGTTTTACAAAACGGCCTTTAAATGTTTTAAATTTACAAAATGCCACCTAAATGACTTAAATATATGAAATGGTATTTAAATACATTTAATGTGGATGGAAAATATTTTCAAAATATCACAAGTGTTCAGCCAAGCACTTATGGCCTAGGAAAAAATTTGCAATTATTGTAGTTTGATCCTAATGCATTTAAAATTACTAAATGGCCCTAAAAAAATGAAATTTTGCTAATGGACTTTCTTACCAATTGGCCAAGGCATTTCTATGGCTTTCAAGTGTCTTTAAATTTTGAAAAAATTATTTTATGGCCTCTAAAAGTCTTAAACATTACAAAAAGATCCTAAATTACAAAAAGATCCTAAATGACCTAAATAAACAAAGGAAAATTAGCAAACAAGAAATTCCTATATTTAACCAACTTACAAAAGCCCATAAAAAGATTTTTCGTTCACGAATCTAACATGTATGGCATCCTAAAATCACCATAAGATACTACCAAGCTCAAATCACAACATGGATAAGCATTTTTCATGAAATCAAGGATGATCATGCAAGCAAACAAATTTTTCCACGGTTTCATGCAAAAAGAAATAGATATATACAAGCCATGCATAAATCAAAATACTTACCAACACTAAAATTTATAATAATTTTTTACAAATGTGGTTTAGAATATTTAAGCTTTAAAAACATGGTTTTGGTGATTATTAATCAAAGAAAATAACAAAATAATCAAAAGTTTAGTCATTGCTTAAATCTTAGCCTTTAATGCATGGAATTTGCCATGCCATAAGCTTTATCACCTTAGTAAATAAAGGATTTATGAAACAACCAACAAAGGCTGAAGAAGATGTAAATGATAAATGAATAAAAATGAATTTAGAAAGAAAACTGAAAGAAATCTACCTTTCTTCCAACAAAACTCTCCACTTCCATAAAAAAATTAAAAAAATAACTTTTTTCTCAAAGAAAAATAAGCAAAAAGTTTTAAAAAGCTTAGAACAAAGAAACTTTTTTCTTATCCAAAAAGAAAAATGAAAAATAAATCCCCTTTGAAAGTAGTATCCAAATTATGGCAAACATTGCATGTATGTTGTTATAGTAGAAATTAATCCATTTATGTCATAAGGTTGTACCTGTGTCATAGATTTCTTAAACTTTACCTACCTAAAGATGATAGCAATCAAGTGCTTTCATATCCAATTTTTTGGATTTTGTTTGGATGAAAACAAGTTTGTTAGATAGGATTTAAATTCCAACTAAATTACTTCATGCATAACCAAGTTAGAAATAGATGAAATAAACTAATTTGGTCGAAAGAAAGTTTAATTTAGACTAAACTAGTCCTAGTAAAAAGGGAAATTTGTTGGAATTAAAAATTCATGGAACAATTCAAATTGCATGGACTAAATTGAAACAACCAACACTTGAAGTAAAAAAATCTATGCAGTTAAAAGGTTTAACTAAAATTTTTACATATGATAAAATTCAACTAAGAATCTAATCCTAATTAAAATACCATAAAGAAAAATTGAATTGAAAAAATTAATGTGTAACAAGCTTTGATTGAAAATCAAATGGAAGAAATTAAGTTATTAGGACTAAAGTGTAAAAGGAAAACGTTGGATTAAAATTCATGTAATCAAGTGATGAATTAAAATTCTACATGTGATAAATCCAATTAAGAATTTTATCATGGACGAATTCCAATTAAAAATCCATAGAGAAAATTTCAATCAAAGAAATTTATGTGTAAAAATTTATCAAAGAAAATATTTTGGTGGAAAAAAGAATTTGGAAAAAATCCTTAAATAATTTAAATAAAAATTTTCATGCAAAGAAAATAATTAAAAATCTATACATGAAGGTTTGTAAAATTTCATCACAAAAAATAATTTAATTTCCATGCTAAAATATAGTTAGTGGGAATTTCCATATGCAAATAACCTACATATTTGAAAATAAAATCCAAAGTGTTGAAAATTCTATTCTTATAATATGGCTATTATGAGCAAATGTCATGTGGAAAAAAGGGAGAAAATTAAAAATTTTTAATTTGTAAAAAGTTTACTATAAAAATCTCACGAAAGCGAGAATTTTGTATTGGAAAGAAAAGAAAAACTCAAATGAATTTAAGTTTATAAAATATTCAATTAAAAACTTTAACCAATGATGAAAGAATAAAAAATCAAAAACTTGGAAAGAGTTTACAAGAAATCCTTATGAAGAAGGAAGCTTACAACACCATCAAATTAATAGAATAAATAAATATATTTGAAAATTTGAAATCTCATGGTATAAATGCTAATATAAACTTTTCTTGCAATTTTTTTTATTTTTTAAAGTGAGTATCGGCATAAATATCACACCAACATCGATAAAAATACACAAAAGCCAATTCGTTATTTTGCCTAAAAAGACTTGAATTTTTTTTTAAAAAAGGAGATTTGATCTTTACATCATATTTTAAATTGTATTCCATAATTTCATAAAAACATACTTAAAGCTAATTTTTCTCTTTGAAGCTTGTCTTTTTAACCATGATTTTCTCTCTAAAAGCCTTGAAATGCTATTTTTAGAACGCCCAGAGTTTGTTAAGATATGACAAAATATTTCCTATAAACATATAGTTCATATAAAATTAGTTAACCCCTATCAAGACGGCTACTTGGTTCTTAGACTTGAATATTTTGGATAGTTAAAAAGATAGCCAAAATGAAATTAGGTGTCTACAACTACCCTTATTTGATCATTGTTGAAGATTAGGATATGGCAAAGACTATAAACAACCTTTTGGCTCAAACTAAGAGACCTAAAGAAAAAAATTCAAAATTAATGTTTTAAAAGAGACTTCAGTAGAAAACTTGAAGATTTAAAGATGACTAAGGTGAAACTAGTAGTTAAAAGATGACTTGGGCGAAACTAAATCAAACAGACTACCTAGGCAAAACCTTAGTAGAAAAAATAACTAGGGTGAAAGCTTGAGTCGAAAAGATAACTAGGGCGAAACTTTTAGTTAACAAGATGACCAAGGCAAAACTTGCGTTCAAAAAAGATGACTAAGGTGAAACTTAAAGTCAAATAAGTGACTAGGATGAGACCTTAAGTAAAAAAGGTGACTAAGGTGAAAGCTAATAGTCAAAAGAATGACTGTGCTGAAACCTTAAGTCAAGAGAAAGACTGAGGTAAAGCTTAATAGTTAAAAGGATGACTAGGGAAAAACCTAAAGTTAAAAAGGTTAAGAAGATGAAACCTAAAATTCGGTGCCGATTTTAACTAGGAAGAAACCAATCAGCTGCTCTTGGGTTTCACACTTAGTGGCAACTTTAATTAAAATAAAACCTATCAGCTACTCTTACGCTTTCACATTTTGGTGTGAATTTCAACTAGCGTAAAACCTATTGGCTACCTTTAGGTTTTCACATTTTGGGTATAATTTTAGTTAGGAAGAAACCTAAGTTGAAATAGGTGATTTAGTTTGAATAAACACAATGCTCGATTTTTGACCTATTTAAAAGGATATAGGTCTAACTTTCATTATTTTTAAATAGAGATGGGCATATTTGAATGGTTACTGTTTCCAAAATATTATGCTTGATTTTAAATCTATAAATTAACAAATGGGAAAATGTTCATGAAGAATGTATGCAATGTTCACATGATTAGGCGATATTTTTAATAGGATTTATCATGATTTTTATGCCTTTGACATGTCCTTTATCTTGCACATTCTATCTCTTGAGGGTAGTCTATTTTAAGCACTTGCAAGGCTATCCTTCTGAGAACTTGTTTTAGACAAACTCTTTTAGAAGTTTTAAATCCCACCACCAAAGATTTGTTGTTTGAGCAAAGTTTTTTAAATGCTTTGGATTCCTCCACTAAAGACTTGCTTGTTAAACAAAGTTTCTTAAATGCTTTGGATTTCTCCACCAAAGACTTTTTTTTTTAAATGAACACTTTTGAATGCTTTAGATTTCATCACCAAAGACTTAAAATTTCTTGAATGCTTTAGATTCCACTATCAAATAATTTGAAAATGCTTGTGATTGATCAATGGTTGATGTAATTGCAATTACTTAAATAATTATTAGAATTCAATGATCCTAAAAAGTAATGACATTGCTTAAAGAATCCCATTATCAAGAATGTTGCAAACATTCACGAAATGATGCAAATACGAGTATTAATGAATAGGCAAATGCATGAGAAATGATGAAAATGCCAATATAACCTAATGGTTCAGATGCATGTGAAACAATGCAAATACAAATATCAATAAAGAGGAAAATGCACATTAAACAATGCAAAAGCAAGATTAGTATAAAGGCAAATACATGTAAAAATAGTGCAAATGCAAATGCCATTTAATGGTGCAGATGCTCAAGAAATGATGTAAGTGCCAGATTATTATTTTGCTTTCTCTTTTCTATGGATCTGATCTTATTACAATTTGGTGCCCTTTATTTAAAATAAACCTTATCTCTTTTCATGACACTTTTTTAGGTTTCTCAAAACTCATAGAAAAATTTATTTTGTTTAAAACCTCTTAGTTAGAAACATGTAATATTCAAGTCTCTCAAAGACTATGATCTCTTACTAGAAATTTCCTAAATCATAATATGATTTTTCTTCAAAATAGGTTGGAAAGCTTAGAAAAACTTTCGTTGACCCAAAAATTTCATAATTAATAGGATTTAGGCTCCATTCCTCTAAGCTTGAATGGATAGGTCATATGAAATATGAATTTCTTTGAAAATTAGACAAATTCAATGTTCTGTTAACTATCCTAACTATCAACACTTTAACATGTACCAAGATTGACCTGTTAAAGGTTCAAGAGTTTGAAAAAAAATATGAAGCACTTAATTTTCAAAATTAGTTTCTCCAACTGAGAATTTGACAATCTAAGCTATTTAGGGATTTTTAAATGTCCTTAAAATTCTTCAAAATGAATTTTTTTTATTACAAGATTTTGGTAATTTCCATGGATGACATTGGTGATTCTCCTCTTCTCTCTAAACTTTCCATTTCTAGGTTTTCACCTTGGAGCATCATTCTTTCCATTTTTTCATTTTTTTTTGTCCTTACGCTATAGGAAAAAGCATGATCTAAATGGAATTGACTTATCAGTTTCAAATAACTATACTTAATCCAAATGGAATCAACTTATCAGTAGAAAAATCTTTCTAAAAGGGAAATTTTCTTGAAAAATTGACTTATCAATTCAAATAACTATAATTGATCTAAATGGAATTAACTTATCAATTCAAAAAACTTTTTAAAGAGGAATTTTCTTGAGGAATCGACTTATCGATTCACTTTTTTCATTATTCTTTAGGAAAAAGTTCAAATTCAAGGTACATAATATAAGGCAAAATTCGAGGTTTAGAAAAAAATAGGAGAATAGAACCAATTAAACTATTTAAAAGTGATCAAATCAAAGGTCATTTCATTCCTTATATGTTCTTCCCTTTTTATTTTTTTCATTGCATTTTTATTTTATTTCGAGTTTTTCTTTTTTTTTAAGTAATTCCAAATTTTGGAAACTTGATTCATTTTGTATTTGCTTGAAAATATTAGGCATTTTTTTATAGAAATATTGACTAGGAGATCCACCCTTCATATTTTCTCCAATTTTCTTCCACACCCTTTAGTGTGATAGGTGATCCTTGATTAGGGTTTACAAAAGAAATAATTCCTTAAGCTTAAAAAAGTTGCAAAAGGAAATACATATGAATGAAAAGGGTGATAAAAGATAGCCACGTTTCATTTCAAACACAAACTACTTAACTTGAAAGGTCATTACTTAGGAAAAAGTTTTGTTAGAAGAATATTGAGCATATGAATTACATGAGTTTATCATTTATTTTATTTTCATAACTTTTTCTCTTTTTTTCTTTCTCTTTCTTTCTTTTTTCTCTCATCCTCCCCTTTTTTCAAAAAAATTCATACATGCATTTCCCTTCTCTTTCCATATTTAGAAGAATATTCCAATTTTAAGTTTTATCACCGATGAAAAATCAGGTAATACATGGATTTTTTTTGCAAGGAAGATTATGTGCATAGTTCCTCAAAATCTAGAACGATGGGATTAAGCTGTAATTAAAATAGTTGGGAAGAAATAAGGCCAGAAAAGATTTTTGTTAGGGACATAGTCCGTTTTTCTTTGGTTATCATGCCTCAGAATATGTCATAAGGAACTTTCAAGGGATGGTCATGAAATTCGTGTTCCAGTCATTGGAATGAAAATAGGATTTTAGGCATAATCTTAGCATGCCACCAATTGCCACTATTAGGTTAAATGAACATTTCATTTTTTTTTTATTTTCAAAGCAATCCATAAATTTTGAAAGCTTCATTTTATCGATTATGCTTCTCTTTTTAATTGTATAATGGAATCATGGTTTAGGGAATTTGAAATTATTCCCTTTAAGCATTAATTCATCCAAACAATCACAGTTTTATTTACATAGAAATGACTACAAGGATACAAGCATTCCTAATAATAATCATTAGTATTCTCAAAACTTTTGATCATCACGTGTTTTCAAATGCTTGCCATTTAGAAAACATTCCATCTAATAAAAACACACAAAATTCAAAATATAAGTATATGAAAAAATTATTGTCAATCTCGAGATAAGGCTTTTCAGAAAAATGCATGTCATGCACTAATATATATATATATATGCATATATGTAAATGAGTGTAAGGGTGAAATTAATGTATTTTCAAAGAAAAGTTGTAGCAAAGTTATGGAAACAGATATACCAAAAGCTTATCATTTGGAAAGACTGCCCTTAAAAGAAAATTAAGGCATTTTGGTTCATTAGGGAAAAATAATCAATTGTACTGTGGACAACACGATGTTTGTTCATCATTACCCATGTATTTATTATGGTTAAATAATATACAAAGAAAAAGGAGAAAGTGAGTTGCCATAGAAAAATAACAAAATAATTAATGTAAAAAAAATAAAGTTTGCCCCAAATGAATTTTTGAAGGCATTATGATGCCTACTGGGGCAAATGAAAAGGCCTAGTTGCTGTTAATGATATTTGAGCATCATCATTAGACTTATACGTCTGGACTACGTATTTTAGGTCACATTATGCCTTGCAAGGGAAAAAGAAGTATTCACATTGCATATTCACATTGCAAGGATGATGTTCTTTCATCATTGTTTGATATATAGCTAAAAAACTAACAACACCTTCAAAAGTGAAACTAAGATCTTACCACAAGCAATGATGTTTGTTCATCATTGTATGATTTGCATATTAAGAACATAAAATAAAAGGGAAGGAGTAAGGAATGTTCCCTTGTGTGTATCTATCTTGATAACTTTTAAACTCGGGTATAGCTTTAGCTAAGTAAAACCATTATGGTTCATTAAATGAGGTTTGGGTTTGCTTCTAAAAAGGTTCTCATATTGCTTCTCGAGTCCAAAACTAATGAGATACCTTTATCCTTACCCATAAGAGTGTCTGTCAGAAAGGAACCAATCAAAGTAAGAGTATTTTTCATAATGTAATAAGGCTAACACCTCTAGCAAGCACAAAAATTTATGCCTAGTAGGTTTTCACTAGCCCATACAAATGTTATGCTCAAAAGGTAGATCTACTTCACCTTTTCCTAAAGTATAGGGTAACCTACGCTCCCTCTGGTAGTTTAGAGGAGAATCCAATGCATATGCATATGTTCTATGTATATATGGGAATGAACATACCTTTTATGACAACTTTTTTTAAAAGCAAAACCTTATCTTATATCCCCCGTAGAACAAATAAAAAAAAATAAGGAACAAGGGTTAGTGAAAAATATGAACCATGTATGCCTAAATTTTTATATAAATAAAAATATGATGAATTTTTTTGTTTTGATTCAACAAGAATTATAACTAAATAACAGTTGAAACTGAATCAATTGAAATTTACACATAATTAATTTTAGGCTTGACTCTTGTAAAGTCCTTAGTTAAGTTGCAAAGTTGTTGCAACATGCTGGGACATAAATCTCGACCCACTAGACTTAAAATCAGGTGTTCATCCTTTATTTTTCTATTTTTTTTCATTCGTGTTGAGGATCGAGCACCCGGAGTGAACTACTTACTCTACTTAACCTTAAATGATTATTATTGTAGACACCTCATTTCGTCTGAGCCAATTTTTTGGCATCTTAGGACTTAAATGAAATGTAACAAAATTAAAGAAACAAAAAATAGGGACGACTTGTGTCACCAGGTACTATTAGGTGACACGACGCTAGGCGAAAAGTTTTTTGGATTGTCTAAAATTTTTAGGATTGTATTAAAGAAAAAAGTAAAAAATTTCATCAAAAGTCACTATTTGAGGCATCATTAAGGTCATTTGGACAAGCACAAATCAATTCCTTATCATTCCTAGCCATGGTAAGAGGTTCGAAAGCCAAAGGTATGTGAAATCCATATTTTGATAAGTATCAACCCATGGCCTCAAGGTATTGATACAAAGCTTCCATATCACCACAAATTCAAATTTTCACATGTTGTATCAATAAAAAAGGTTTGTATATAAATATAGCTGCCTCTATATCGATAAACAGACCCTTTTATCGATATCAGGCTTTAGTTTACTTAAAAATCTATTTTGGCTAGTCAGTATCGATATAAGAGTTTTGATATGAATACTAGCCTCTAAGTATCGATACTGGCTTTATTGTATTGATACCTGGAGTAAATTTTTGCTTCAAGTATCGATACAAGACACATTGTATTGATACTTCAACATTAAATTGCCTAGTTAGTTCCATTTTCACCCCTTTAACTATTACATTAAAACAAGAATTGGACCTTGTTTTTGGCACCAAAGATCATCCAAATTCATAATAGGACACAACATTGGAATTGTGATTGGGTTTTAACAAAATTTTTAGGCTTAAATAGCCATGATAAAAGGCATTTTCATAACTTTATTCAATTTGTCAGGGGGCAACCTTGGACTTTCTCATTGCTCAGTTGCCAAAAAGTGGCCTTGATCCATTATTTTTGTTGAGCTAGGCAGCTGAGAATAGTACCTTGTCTATACAGGAGGTACAAGCACTATAATCTCAAAATGCCCTTGCTTTTTGCATGTGGTCCTTACTATTCACATGGTCACAAAAAGCCAACATTCTTTGCTGAAAACACACATTTTTAAACACCCTCTAACATATTTAAACACTCTCTAGAAAAGGCCTTTTCAACTATCCTTTTATTCTCTAAAAATATTTTATTCCTTTAGTTCCTAAAAGTCACCACCAAAAATCCTTCTAAAACACTTTTTTTCACCCTTTCTTCATCTAAAACATCTTTTCCATTTTTAGTACATGACTTAAGCTTATTTGCGCACCATTTTTTTGCTAATTAATAGCAAAGAGATGAGAAAAAGTGACCTTAAAGTTTGTAAGTTTTTTTCTCAGAGGAAAGTAAGGTTTAAAGCTACTTAGTATGACTTCTATCCTTTATTTACCTTGTTTTCTTCTTTCATCATCATTCTCATCATTTTAGAAAACCATATCTATGTGACCATGACCCTATTCCTAGGACTTGCTTGTATTTTGTGGCTTTGTTTACACTAGACCTAAGATTTCTGGTGCTATATTAATTTTTTTACCATGCTTCACCATGTTTATGTGCTTGGTTTGCCCCAAGAACATGTTTTAATGTTGTTCTAAAATTTCCATCAAACTTCTTTTTGTTCAAACATATTCATATAATCCATGGCATGACTCTTAATGTTCTTCTTAAAGGTAGCACTTCCAAGCATTTTATTAGTCTTTTTTTTTTTCATTTTTATCATTATTTACATTTCAAGATATAATTTTTATTTGTCTAAACATATGGTTTATGTTCACTATAATGAAAGTCATATTAGTTCATAATCTATTTGTCAAGATACATGAAGCTAGCGTTTCTATGCATTTCATTTTCATTTCCTCGCATTTTTGCCATTTTTTCCATGACAAAATGTCATCTTTGTTTGCTTAAACATGTTATCCATGCTTATTTTCATGTATGTCATATTTTGTCCATAAAATGTTTGTTAAGATGTTTGCTTGTTTGCTATCAAAAACCTATTTTTCTAAAGCCCCAAGTTAAGCCCACGCTAACCTTAATAAATGAGAATTAATATGGGCTTAAGGTTTTTCTTCATTGCTTTCTTAGGAAAATCAAGTTTTATGTGTGGATTCCAAGGTTATTGAGGCCAAATATTCTGGTTTCAAAAATAAAATGTCCCTTTTTATTTTCTAAAGTTACTTATGCCTTGATCTTTTGCCTAGAATCCTTGTGTTTATGACATAGTCAATGGGTTGTCTCATCATCCCAAACTACTTTGCGATTATGTAAATAACCTTGTGAAGCCCATGTTACTGATTCCTTTTTATCATAAACATTCATATATCCATGGCCAGAGTTTAGTCTAAAGAAACCCAAGAACATCGAAAAAGTCCTTATTTTACCTTGAGATCACTATAGTCATGACTTGAAAAATTATTTTTGAATACTAGATCATTTTTCAAAAATTTCATAATATTTTCCCTCAAAGAGCATCGAATTACCTTTCCAATAGTGTTTTGTTTGTCCTTGGATTATTCGGATAAAGAAAGTTATGATTTTTCAAACCTATGCTATTTGGAACCCTTAGAATTAACAATTTACATTCTATTTGAGCCATTTTCGTCCATTAGATGATTTTTGCAAATTCTTGAAATATTTTGCCTAAAAGGTTTGTGAAATTCCCTTTTTAAAAAGGTGTGATTTAAGAATTCTAAATCAGTTAAGAATGATATTTCAAACTTTGTCACACCCTTTCCCTTACTTATACTATTAGTGTCCTGCTTGACATAGCTTCAAAAATTATTTCCGCCTAAAATAATTTTTTAGCATATTTTGAATATTTTTGCATTAAATCTTATTGAATTATCTTTCCAATGGTACGCATTTGGCTCGTAACACCTCTGAATGTGCTTAGAATAAATTTGGAAAATAGGGTAGTGCAATGTTGTCCCCTATTTTTACCAAATCGAAATTAATTTATTTTTTGAATTCCCACTTCTAGACATTTGAATGTCTTTAAGTTGCCTTGATTAGTTCATTCGAGTTAATATACAAGCGTCAACCCTATAGACCTAGATCAAGGTATAAGTAATCTTTGTCGTGTCATCTTTATTATTATCAATTTTCATTTTAATAAAAAAATCACTTATTTTGTTAGGAATTTGTCAAAAATCTCATTCTATCAAGAAATCACCGAACTTTTATCAAGATAAATCCTTTAAGTTTGTCTTTTGAAAATCATCAAAGTTTTCATCTATGGGGATACTTGAACCTCATCTTTCAAGGGGATAATCAAACCTTGCTTTTACAAATGTCATTCAACTTTCAAAAATCACTAAAATTTTCATCTTTGGCGTTGTTATTTTTTTTCCATCTTATTAACATGTTTATTTTGTGATGATTATTTTACACCCATATATTCAAAATCACTTTTTAAAAATTATAAGGCAATGTTCTATGTTGGTATCTCTCCAGTACTTGAAACAAAATACCTAATTTTCAAAAATAAATCTAGAGAACATTTTAATAAGAGATCCCTATGTTCCCCACCTTCTAAGGTGCATAAGTGATTTAATTTTTTTTCTAAAACCTAGGTTATTTATTCAAATTCATGCATAAAAAAGTGATTATATTCAAATAATGATAAGTCAAAATCGAGGGAACTAAAATTAAGTTAAAACATAGCTAGAAAGATATTGATTTTGGTGATAGAAAGTAATTAAGTCAAAATTGAGGTTCATACCTCATTACTTGTAACCAATTCTTAAACCCAATGATCGAATTTTTGAATTACATAGACCATGGAATTGATGTTTCGAGTTTCATAACTCAAATTTTAGATACAATAGGCATTCGACCATGCTTGGTCTAAATGATCGATGGTGACTCCTAGCGTTAGCCACTTTACAGTGGCCATCCAAGACTGGTTCGATGAGCAATTCATCCAATGGTCTTCTCTCGAGTTACAAAGAAAGAGTCTCAATTGAGAGGACACTTCCATGTCAAGAACATTATCATTTTCCCGTGCACCAAAATTTGTAAGTCACACATGCTCTTTTACGGGAGGCACGTTGCCAACAGTTAAAAAATGAGTATTTGACTTAGAGTCCCTACCAATCTATTTTGGGTAAGTGAAATTGGTTAGCATCGAAATCTATGTTTTAAGGTTTACAAAACCCTTAAAAACAAACTCTAAGATTTGCATACTACCAGAGATCATGTTAAAGCATTCAAGAGTCAATTATGGCATAAGTAAGGATTCGGTCACTCTTGTGATGCCCAAAAATCCATGCCTTTTAATTAAATGTTGACTTTAAATCTCAATTTTTAATATTTTAGTTATCGATATTGAATTGTTATTCTCGTATTTCAAAATTTTCATAAAACTAATTTTATTATTCCATTCATGAGTAAATCGAATTTGGAAATATTTTAAAAATTAAAATGTCTTTCATAACCCATTAGAGAATTAGAGGAATTCAAAAGTTTTAATTCTTGCAAAATTAGAAAATTCTATTTCACTTATTTTTTAAGAGGTATTCCTTCATTTAAAATAATGGATAAGGTGACTTCTAGTTGCTAGAAGCAAACTTATGAACTATTTTAACTTTAGGATATTACCTTAATTTTTTTGAAAAACTAAGTTTTGTTAAAAATTAAAAAAGACTCGACTAAGACTTAATTTTGATGGAAAGTACAAAACTAAAACTAAAAGACTCAAATTTGATCAAAGATGCCAAAATATCTTTAAAGTACACAGTCGACATAAAAGTTCCTTATGCCTCTAGCAGACTCAAAATAAATAACATACCACTAAAGTACACATTTGACATGAAAGTTCCAAGTAACCCTAAGATTTTAAAAATGATCAACATATAACCTAAAGCACACATTTAACATGAAAGTTCCCAATGACCCTAATGAACTCTAACAATTATTAAGATATCCCTTAAAGCAAACCTTTGTCACTAAAGTTCCCAGCACCCTAAATGACTCAATTGTAAAATGAAATCACTAACCTACCCTAAAGTGTAAATGACATGAAAATTCTATATGGCTTTTAAGGATTTGATTTCAAGGTAAATGAATAAAATGTCCCCAAACAGGTATGTTTAAGGTAAATATAGCCTAAATAACAAAAATTGCTAATAGGCCTATAAGTTTTTAAATTTATAATTTAACCCAGAAAAGGTTAGAAAATGCATTAATACATGAAAATAACCTAGATACCCTACATGGGTAATTTTGATGGAAAATGACACATTCAGACACCCTATTTGGTCCCAACTAATTTCTAGTATTTTGGGACTTATTTGAATGATCACTATTCAAGGCACCATTAAGGTCATTTAGATAAGCACAAATCAGTCTCCCGTCATTCCTAGCCATGCGTAGAAACCTCATTTTGTTTAAGCTAAGTTTTAGCATCCTACAACTTAATTGAAAGATGATAGAATTAGAATATAAGAAATAAAAGCTAAAGGAGCCTACCAGGTGCCATGCCACCAAGCATTATTAGGTCGCATGATGCCATGCAAAATTTTTGTTTGGGAAGGTCTGAAATGCCTATATGTCATATTAAAGAAAAATGTAAAATAAAGCATCAAAGGCCACTTTTCAAGGTGTCACCAGGGTTATTTAGATGAAAAAATGGATCAATTTCCCATTATTTGTGACC